>JAECUM010005792.1:0-139299 GCA_016617855.1 Megalonaias nervosa
AGAAGTTAACTCCAAGTTTCGTCTGTTGAAGTCTAAACAAGTTATATCAGCTCTTGCTCACAACTTGGAAAAGGTAAGCTTAGTCCAGCAGTGGCAAACTGTAAATTTCATAAAATGGATCCATAATTGCAGCCAATTTGAGGAGGCTTTTAACCTATGATAAGGACAGACGCACTTTTCATGATCAATGTGGTAGACCATATATGTCTGTTGTATGAGAAGTACTGTACAGAACAGGTATTGTCCAGATGATTAAATACTAATTCACTAGTTTGTATGGGATATAAACTTTAGTGAATTTCATAGTTGCTGTAATTCATGTATTGAAAGACCCAGTGAACAGTGATTTTTTTTAATTGAAAACAATAGGACCCCTATCAGAGGCACAAATTTCAGTACCAATGAAATTGTCACTTTTAGAAAATCCACAAAAATGTTGATACCCACAAAAATAATTGAGTTCAGAGTATTGGAGTGTTGTAATCCAAGGATTGCCTTAGTATGTCCCTGGAAAAGGCACTTAGCTCTCATTTCCATGGCATCATGTAGCCATTCATGCATTTAAAGTGGCATTATAACCCAGAAAAAGAAAGTATTTGAGTATCATTAAGTTTTGTGTGGATTTGTTAAGTTTAGAAATACTCCTAGGACAATGTTCATGATTTTCCCATTGGTAATGCATATGTTGAGAATCTTAACATGAGTGCTCATTTCAGATGTGCGAAGTGAGTCGGATAATTTCTATCTGCAATCATTTGTGAGCATAAAATTGAAATTTTCTAATGAGACTGAAATTGCTTAATGAGTTTCAAACATTATGTTTGAGAGCGGTAAGATTGTTTATCACAGGACAAATATTTATTTAGTGAAATGGCAAATTCATGCAGTGAAATGACTTTTAAATACATCAGAATGCCAAATACATCGGAATGCCAGAGATTGTACCATAGTCTTACATGACTTAATGGCATCATTTGTTATATGTTGAGCTGTTTTTATATGTTTAATATTGGAAAAAAAAAGAAAAATATGTTTACTTGAACCTAATATTAACACAGTAGTCATGTGATAAATTGTTAAAACAAAATTGCTGTTAGCATTAATCAAACTTCAGTAAATATTCCTATCTCATTAACTTGTTAAGTCTTTGAAACATTTCTGCTCATGAAAGTGTTTTAATAGACAGCAAAACATGCATCATTCTACAGTACCACTTGATAGAGTCTAAAGACTTTCTTCATGTTATCTGCAGGCTATATGGAATTGGATGGACAATTACCCTGAGGAGTTTACAGACCTGCAGAAACGCCCTAATGAAGAGTTGCAAGGTTAGGGTTTTTAGTAATGTTACTTTTACTAATATGCTTTGAATTGCCAGGTTTAAGTGATTGCAAATTTCAGATGTCAGAGAATAACACTGGACAAAATTTAGCGAATTTCCTTTATTTAATAAAAAAAGTAAAGCTACATGGTGTGACTTACATAATTATACAGTATGTGGCCAATCCATAGCATGTAACAGTTGTTGTCAAAGAAAATGATAAATCTTTTGTAATTTCAAAAGTTTAATGATAGTAAAATTTCTTAGTTGCAATACATTTTGCTGTCTGCTCCACAACAGTTCATGAGATTTATGTTCAAGAGTCACTTGGTCTTGGCAATCATCCCCCCACCCCACCCCTCAGTTTCCAAGATGTGATACAAACTGTGATACACTTAAGTTATGAAGGCATAAAACATAGTATTCTGTGATCATAAATTTGGAAAAGAAAATATTTGTCCTACTCTTTGATTTGGGTTCCCTAAATTATGGAGAAATGAAAACTTTAAAGGATGAAAAACAATTATTGTAAATTATAAATGTTCTCTTACAAGATTACAGAGAAATGAACATTTAAAGGGTAAAAATTTGTTTCAGTTATAATTTGTCATGTAAATCAAGGTTCATTTTATTTTCCCTTCACCAATGAAGCTGGGATGGATGTAGCATTTGTTCATTTGTTCATTATTTTGAGTTTGTGTGTTCATTCATTCATTACACGCTCATTATCTTGGACCCTATTTAATTACACTCATGAAAATTGTGAATGTATCTCAGAATGTGTATCTCAGCCTTATCAAACTTGGACCCTGTGACCTATTTTTAATGAATAAGTCACTTTTAAGCCATTGATTCATTACACCATCAATATCTTGGACCTGTTTTATCTTATCACTTGAAAACTGATATGTGGTTGCATCTAAGGAAAAGTAACTTGTTCATACCCCTAAAATGTCACTGTACAAAACTTTTTAATGTAACTTGACTGCGACCATTCAAGCTCCCATTTGCCACAGATTTGAGAAAGATGATGCAGGATATGTTTTCAGTATGTGTATTATTGATACAGCAACGAAACTTAGGGAAATATGTCTGCAGCAAGAGTTTTAAATCTGTCCTAGTTTGCTGACATGGATTTCATTTACTTCCTATGTTTGAATTCCCAATATCCCTCTAAGTGTGCAGTGAACAGACTCCTTGTTAGCATTATTTTTAACTATCCTACTCCAGTGTGACTGTTAGTCAGTTGTCAGTATCCTTCTTAGTGAGTATTGAACAGACAAGTTTGCAGTTTTTTATCCACCCTGTTCCACTGTGTGAAGGTAGTGTCTGCATCCCTCTAGACAAATATTGGAGAAAGCTGTGTTTTGATACCATATTTCCCATGTACAGTTAGCTGCTGCTGCTGCAAGGGCATGCTTTATATATTTGTTTATGAGTCCAGCTGCAAACTGCACAGTCTCAGCTCTGTCGTCACATAATGCACTGGCAGATCTGGGTCTGTGCAGGTTGTCAGGAGTAATCAGTAGAACAAACAATATACTGACCCAGATCTGCAGGTGCATCATGATATGGCAGATCAGGATCTTTGTTGTTTGCAGTTTGACTCAACTTATAAATGAGTAAGACGGTACACATGCTTGCAGATCAGAATCTATCCATGTTTGTGTTTCTTCATTCAAAGTGAGCAACACAGACCAATTCAGTGTTTCCCCTAGGGGTGCAAGACTGCAAGTCAAAAATCTCCTTGATGTCAAAACTGGGGTCAGACTGAGTAAAAAACAAACTTTGGTATCAAACCTGGGGGTCAGATTAAACATTTGGGGGTCTCTAACATGAAAATGAGGGTAAAGGGAAACACTGCAGTTGTTGCACATTATCTACTGTTAGATCTTGTGTGTGTTACTTCCATGGGAAATAAGTTACTGTATTATTCTGAGGCCAAAAACAAAATGTGTATAATCTGGTAATTAGGTTAGGTAAGTAGGTTATTGTTTCATTTATTTATTTTTAAACATTATATATAAGAATTAGTGTATATAATGTACTAAGCACCTAAGCTAAACTAGCTCAATTAGACGCACAAATCAGTTTTGGGATTTTTTTTTTGTTTTGAATTTTTTTTAAACCCCTGGGGGAAGTAGTGTTAGGGTCAGCAACCCCCCCCCCCCACGAAAGACGGTCAGTCAGCAGACTGGAACACATTTTTGTTTTGTGCCTGACAATTTGTGTCAACCATCAGCTTGTACTCCTGGATTTGACACCTTTGTAGTCATTTGATTGTAATTGGGAACTGCAAGTAGCAGCTTTGACTTTCCATCTAGAAGAGTGTAAACTTAACTTGATTTGCACTTGCCAGGAGGCCAGGTTAGATCCATGATGCCTCCATTAGCAAGGGTTCAGTTTTGCCCATTTACGACCAGAGTTTCAGATTTTCCAATTGCCTTTACCTCAAAGATCAGTGTTAGAGGTATCATCTGGAGTCTGTTATAAATTGTTTGTTATAAAAAGGACTGACTACATGAGTGTTGATTGCTGAGATCTGCTATCTTTTCTAAAATATGTTTATATATTGTGATTAGAAATGTAAAAGTTTGCATGTACATCGTTAAAGTGTGAAAACAAATGCATACTATTTATATTCAAATGAGCGTAAAGTTGAGAAAATTGTCCATGGCAAATTCAAATTGATCATGAATATTTATACTAGAGACCTTCTCTAGTTTAGTAATTTTCTGTTAGACCATTGTGGATTTATGAATAAGTTGAGAATTATTTTCATGAAATACAGTAGTTACAAAATGAAAGTTATTTACAGTGGCAGGTATCAAAGGTTTTTGTAAGTATTGCAATAGTGTGTTGCTTGTATGTATTCTTGATTCATACATCCAAAACTATCCAAATTAGTACCAATAAATCTGCTTGGTCATGCTGATGGGGCAGAGTGTTTCTATTTAGTTACTTACACTCTCTAGAACTTAATGAATATTGGCATACATAACAATCAGCTGTTGGGTTTGCACTGTGGTTGGGCCTTTAAGATGCAGGGATATGTTAATATTTATGGCTATTCTCTTTCATAATTACTTGTATAATTTCCTATATCTCATATTTGTTCCTTTTTAAATGCTCTAGAACGTTCATACCATTAATTGTCTCATTATTTTTTATCATTTTCATTGGTTTCAGTTTATCGGTTTTTTACCTAAATTCTTACATGATCTACTCACTCTTTCATCTTACTACAGGAAGAGTTTTTGAATGCGTAACACTTTATTTTCTTTTTGTTTGATTTATATTTCATTGTTTTATTTTTTATTCTACATTTGTTCCAAGATCATCTCTTTCATTTCACTGTCTCAGTTGAAGCATAGCTTTTTCAAGATAATATGATTTGGAAAGGTATTTGATAGAGAAGGAATATTTGATAGTAAATTGTTTCTTTAATGATATTGACTGGATCACATTACATTTGAACCTTCCCATGCCTCCCAGTAGATGCAAGCATTAATGAATTGCTCGGCTTCAGTACTTAAGCATCCAGTGGATGATTTGCCACCTAGTGGTGGTAAATGAAGGTAATGGTTAAGATATTTTTCCTTTGTATGGTATGTAGAACGGAAAGATAAAATTTTCATTTTCTTGGAGGGCTGGATGTAAGAGGTAGCAGAGCATATTTCCTAATGGTAATGTTAGCGGTTAAATATTCTTAGAGTAGCATAATTTAGTAATAATTTACATTTACTGTTTGAATCATATCATTGTATATGAATGATTGAAACAAATTTTATATGAATTTGACTTGCAGTCCCACACAGTATAATTTTTTAAAAATCCTCACTTCACATTTATCTTTTTTGCAGACTGTTCTGACAAGTTATTTGAACAGTTCTTTGCGTTCATGGAAAGTTCCAAGAAGAAAGCAATTGTCTGGCCCTTACAGATGATGTTGCTTGTTCTCTGTCCAGTGAGTATGAACACCATATATTATCTTGAGGAAAGTAATGTCAATTAGGATACTGTTTGACCATGAATCAATAGCAATAGAATAATCCATGTTGAAAATCCAGGTAATGTTTAAGCGATATTACAGGTTTCATAAGTTTACCTAAAATATTCATCCAGTGTCAGTTTGCAAGAAAAAGTATAAAAGATACAGCTAAATGGAATTCATTTCTTAATAGGCCCCTTTTACGACTAATTTGAGAGATACACAAAAAACATGATAGGAAAGATGAAAAGTTTCACAAACAGATTCCTTTGGAAAATACTCGGTATTTGGTGGCCTGAGATAATTAGTAATGAAATTCTCTGGGAAAGAACAATACAGAAAGAGATGGGAGTCAGAATTGCAAATGTAAATAGAAATGGATAGGACACGTAGTGAGGAAATGCATAAACAACATCACAAGACAATCACTGAGATGGAACCCACATGGCAAAAGGAAAATGAGGAAGGTCATAAGATGCCTGATGCAGAGAACAGGAGCAGGAAATGGAGAGAGAGGGATAAAACTGGAGCAAGATTCAAAAGATGGCAGAAGACAGTGATATGGAGAGGAATCCCATGGCCTATGCTCTGTGCAGGGTTGAAAGGCTTCATTTATAAAAAAAATATAAACAGTTGAAATATAAGCATTTATTTGCTCCAAGAGCAGTAGTATGAGACATTTGGCTCATCAGATTATTTTGGCAGCACTTCAATTTTCAAATTGCCTGTTGTTATGTCTTAATTTTGCATCACTAAAATAATGGGGCCATTGGCTCACCATGACAGCTCACTGACTTAGGATGATGCCTGCATCCATGTAACTGCAATTGTTATTAGTTCTACTGGTGATAGACTAGAAGAGCTTCTTTGATGGTCTGTTGCCCATTAGAACAAGTTTGTTATCATTACTCTTCCTAAAGTTCTTTGAGGATTGCCTTTAAGCTTTACACACAAGTTCGTCCCATGGCTTAGTTGGTCCTAAATGAAAACAGTGCTGCTTGAATATCCATTATGGCCACCACAGTGGCAATCTTGAAAATCTTGTTATCAATACTCCTTCTAAATGAAAAGTAATATTGCCATACAAGTTTCACCAGAAGACTTCTTATGGTGCTGATCTGACCTCAAAATGTTGCCACCATTTTGAAAATCTTGTTATTGCTAATCCTCCTGAATGAATGGTCGTATCAATGTGGGTTTTTCACTGAAAGACTTCTTATGATGTCTAGCTGGTCCTGTATGAAAATGGTGCCAATTAGACATCCAATATAGCCACCATGGCAGCCATATTGAAAACCAGTTATGGCTGTTCCTACGTGGATGGTCATATAAGCATGGGATGTTCATTAAAAGACTTCTTAAGGTGTCAAGTTGGTCCTAAATAAAAATGGTGTCAAATCTGATGTAGAGTATGGCAATGACAGCCACCATCATGAAAACCTTATTATCTCTACTCCTTCTGAATGGATGGTCATATAAACATGGAGTTTTTACTAAAAGACTGCTTATGATGTCTAATTGATCTTAAGGGAAAAAACAACAACTTTTCAGAATGAACAGAATTTGACCAGAACTTACAAGGAGCATCCTGGCATAAAAGCTTTTTAAGTTCATACAGATTATGCCAATCCACTATAAGATATTGTAACAATTACAGAAAATTGAAAAACCTGTAAATGACTTCTTCTCAAAAACTGCTTAATAGAATTTGACCAGATTTGACAGAAAGCATCTTTGCATGAAGGCCCTTCAGTTTTTAACTTTACTGATCATGTCCTGTTGCCTGTCATGCAGTGTCTTTTGTTCGATATCTGTCCATTAGCACAGGTTTATTATCAATGCTCCTTCTCACCTACTTTGAAGATTACCATACAAATATACATTCAACACAAGAACTAGTTGGTGCTACTCAGACATCCAGTAGCCATCTTGAAAATCCTGTATCACTACTCCAGAATGGGGATTTCTCCAGAAGTCTTGTGATGTTTGGTTGGTCCTGATGAAAATGGTTCTGCTTTAAATCCATTATGGCTGCTACCTGCCTTCTTGAAAATTTTGTTTTTAGTACTACAGAATGGCCATATATCAGTGGGTTTTCACTAAAGAAACTTGTGATGTCTAGTTGGTCTAAATGCAAATGGTGACAGTCTGTTATCCACCATGATAGCCGTAATAAAAATGTTACTGCTACTTCTTCTAAGTGAAAAGTCATATTGGAATGGGGGTTTCACCAGAAGACTTATTACAATGTCCAATTGGTCCTAAATGAAAACTGTGCTAATCTGACATCCAAAATGGCCAAAACAATGGCCATCTTGGAAATCTGTTGCTTATTCCACCTGATTGGAAAGTGAAGATTGGTTTTCACCGGAAGACTTGTTATGGTGTCTAGTAGGTCTTAAACCAGAACTTTGCTGATCTCATATCCAATATGATCAACACAGCAGCCATCTTAAAATCTGAATGCTACTCATGATAAAAAGTCATGTCAGCAATTGGTTTTCACCAGACGAAATTTTGTTGTGTCTAGCTGGTACGAAATGAGCAATTGGTTTTTACCAGAAGAAATTTTGTGGTATCTAGCTGGTATGAAATGAAAATAGTGTTGACCTAACATTCAATATGGCCACAACGCAAGCCATCTTGAATGTAGTGGCATTGCTACTGCTTCTAAATGGAAAATCATATGGACATGTAGTTTTTACCAGAAGACTCATTATAATATCCTGTTGGTCCTGAATAAATATGTTGCAGATCTTACCTCATATATGGGTGCCATATTGAACATAATTGAAAATCTTGTTAAAAAATCTTGTTACTGTGTCTTCTGAATGGATGGTCATATCAGTATAATGTTTTCACAGAAGATTTTTCAAATGATGTCTCATTTGTCCTAAATGAAAATGATGCCAATCTTTCACTTTGTATGGCAGCAACAGTCGCTGATTTGAAAATCTTATTGTTTAAGAATTTCAGGGATGGTTTCAACACTCAGCAGTTAAAAGAAGATATGATTTTACCTTGAAGTTCATGAAATTGTTCTGAGAGTTGAGTGTCAGTCAATTTGAGGGTCTGATGTTTTACAAAATAATCTGACCTCTTATAACATTTGGACACCATTACAAAACAATGGAAAAACCTTTGAATGATGTCTTGAAAAATAGTCACCAGAGGTTGACCAGTTTTAACTGAAATAGTCCTGTGGAATTGCTTCCAAGTTTGAACAAATAATGATTCTTTGCCATCCAAGATAATGCTGCTGCTTTGCCATCCAAGATAACTTAAGTGGAGAAAAATGTTTAAATGTCAAAAGGTATGATACTTCTTCAGATGTGTTTTGCCTCTTGTTCCAGTATTACAAAGGCATAACACGTTTCATACAGCAAAAAGTCATCATGGTTAAAGATGTTACATCACTCCCTCGATAACTTGCACCTGGAGAACTTGTGAACCTACTTAAAATCTGGATCCAGATTTTTCAGATTGAAAATACCCCAAAATTGGCTCCTATTTGTTCACTGTGAAGAAAATCATGATCAGAATTGCTAAATGAAACCTTGATATATTGCTCATTTTATTGTTGAAAAAGATGGTTAATATCAGGAAATTTTAATTCTCAACTTTTAATAAGAAGTCATATAAATTTTCTTTTCAAACAATGTTCTCATTACACAGTAAATAACAATATTCGACAAAAGTTTGATCAGTGAAAATGTCACTAATGCCTACTATTGGCTATAGTTTAATAAATAAACCCCAGATAAATACAATTTTTCAAGTGAGATTTGTGTTCTGGTTCCATCTTTTAATTTGATTTCAGTGTAACCATCATATATGCAATATACCCTCTTGTATTCAAAAGTGAAAACTATCACTCTACCATCTCTGAGTATTTTCTGAGAACCTAATTGACAACTCTGTTTTGATCTCTTACTTGTGGAAGTATTTGTTGTTTTGTTACTCTCAGATAAAAGCAGACCTGCTTTGTATTGTAATAGTAACTGCATAAAAATAAAGGGGGGTTGAATAAAAGAAAAGTAAAAGGCATGCAAATCCTACCTGTGTAAAAGCTGTTGCTCATAGTTACGTGTAAGGTCAGCTCATTTCAATTGACTGATTGAACACTGTTATAAATATTATTATTTAGGTAATATAATTGAACTACTATAAATTAGCCTACTCATTCACATATGTGATTGAAGATAGCATGGCAACCAAGAACAATTATTATTTAGTGAATTAAAAGCTTCTTTCATAGATAAAATTCATTATGGTGAAGTAAGTTCAAGAGTTTGTAGTGCGTGCACATATGTGATTGAAGATAGCACGGCAACCAAGAACAATTATTACTTGGTGAATTAAAAGCTTCTTTCATAGAGAAAGTTTATTATGGTGAAGAAAGTTCAAGAGTTTGTAGTGCATGCACATATGTGATTGAAGATAGCATGGCAACCAAGAACAATTATTACTTGGTGAATTAAAAGCTTCTTTCATAGATAAAGTTTATTATGGTGAAGAAAGTTCAAGAGTTTGTAGTGCACCTAAAATTTCTGAATTCAGAAATGAACAGAAGTTTCACTATTGTTTGCAATGAAATCACTGCATTAATATTTTACTGATAGAACAATAAAAAAAATCTTGGTTCAAAATTGATAGTTGTTTTGCAACAGCTGTCTGTAAAAAAAACAAATCTAGTTTTGTTGTGAATCAGCAACAACAAAAGCAGTGACATAATACACACTATATGTTTGTATGTACACGTGATGGTTTTTGAATCCGCTTGGAGTACTGTTGTTAATGATCTGTGAGAGGTTGGGTATCTCATTAATAAAGGAAACTTATGGAAAAAGGCGAAAAGGCTCTTTATTGACAGTTATTCCCAATGTGATGGTAAAACAAGTATTCAACCATTAAACAGCTCGTTTATTTCCCTGCTCATGTCCTCGCTGATTGTGTGGTTTGTTTTTGGACCCTGTTGTATGTGAGTTATTGAGAGTGGCATATTTCTAAATCATGGCCAAGCTTGTTGATGAGCTCCATCAGTAAACACTTGCAGCATTCAGTTATTTTACATGTAATATTCTCCTGTTACAGAGTTATAAAACTTGCCTTAGAATACTTGTAATGGTTTAGCACCTGTTTTCTTTTGCTTTACTTACAGTAGAATCATTGAACCTCATTCAGCCAGATCAATTTATTGAAGCCAAATGTATGTCCACCAAACATGAAGATACTGTTTTACTCAAACTTCTTCATTTGTACTCACATTCATCTCAATGCTTTTTATGTTCCCTGATGAGTTTTGGGTAAAAAATGCAGATTTGTTATCATATTTAGATGATGCAAGAGATACCTACTTTTGTATTATTCATAGAAAAATATATAACAGGTTGTTTTTTGACTTTAGTAAATTGGCTGTTTATTCTGCTTATAGAAAATACTTGAGGAGATCAACAACGCAGACACAGGTGCTCCCTGCTCGCCCCAGCACTTGAAGAAGGTATTCTGATATATATTAGACTGTCCGTTGTTTATCTGACAGTCAATATATGGATCCAGCCATGCATCCATCCATCTATCAGTCTGTCTTTTCATCCATCGATCTACCAATCTATCTTTTTATCTGATCTTTATTTACCTGTCAGTTTTTCTGTATTTTGTCTATCTGCCAATTTTGCTTTTAATTGGTACCCATAGATGGTATTGTATACCATAGTATGCAGTATAATTTTGATTATTCTTTTCACTTGGGTGCATTTTCAGTACAAGTTATTTTATTTGACTAGAATTTAATCTTTATCTAAGGCAGTTTTTATATTGTGGATTCATCTTTCAAATGTGAATCAGTTGATTTTGCCCACTTAATTGGAAATTTCATATTCATTCCAGGTAGCTGATGTATGCACAAAACTGCCTAATTTTATCAGTATTGAAATCTCTACCATTCTTCACGATTTCATAAAAAATTTGAATTTAAATATTTTTCATTCTTATTTCATTCTGTTAACTGATTTTAAAAGATGGAAAAACAAATGCCAGTTAATAATGTTAACTGTGTCTGAATGTAAAAAAAAGGGCCATGGAGGAAAGCTTTTCCCATATGTAACAGATTTTGAAAGTGTTATATAATGTTTAACTTAATTATTTTGTATCATCAGTTTATGGAGTATTCCTTTGAAATCAATATAAATTGTTTGCAAAATGACCACAAAACTATTTTTCAGATATAGCATTGAAGTTGTTATAGATAACATGATAATGATATTGCATACCTACATCTGTGTGTATGTGTAATCATGAGACAGAGAGAGAGGAAGATCTATATATATATATATATATATATATATATATATATATATATATATATTTATATTTATACACATACATACATGCATACATACATACATACATTCCTCTGTATATCACACAGAATAAAAGTAATAAAAGTGAAACTGAACATGGACTGTAATGAAGTCCAAGCTGAGATATGGACTAAATGGAGGAAATATGAACAGGGTTCCCATGCTACCGGGAAGTCAGGAAAAAGCCAGGAATTTTTATGTCACCACTTAATGACAGAAAAAAATACATAATAAGTTGTAAATGAACTGATTGTAAATTAAAGTTTTCGAGTTCTTAAGGTACCGGAAATTTCGATGGTTGCAGTATGGATCATTTAGGTGCTTGCCCTAACATATTTGTTTGGTCAATCCAAGCACTCGGGCGATTAGATTTATATATTAGACTGGTTTTTTAATAGTCCACTCCATATCGGTATCTTTTTCTGTGTAGAAGATTTGAAGACCAGACTAGCATCTCAACAAGCCAGCATCATGTCTGTGATGCGTGATCTGGGTAAGTTTATGAGGTAAATGAAACAGCTCTGCAGTGTTCATTCTGATGTATAAAATTACTGAAAATGTCTTGTTAAAGCTTATATTTGGTGCTTAGCAAAGGAAATGAAGCATTAACCATTATTGTCAGTAGTTACCTTGGACACAACTAGCCTTTGCGGTGAATGGTACTTGGCCCTGTCAGAACATTGCTAAATATGTTGAAATCTGCCACGTTATTGGTTGACCAAAATGAAATACTGTATCAGCTGATAACCTCATTTTGGTGGACCATTTAGAGGGCAGCATTCCATTCAGTGCATTTCAGTTGCATATTAAGTAGACGCATTCATAGACTAGTTTGGCGGCAACGTTGGATAATATATAGGTAGTGTAGTTCATCAAATTGATGTAGATCTCCAATTTTGAATGTCCGAGCTAAACATTGGCACTAAATTGTTATTCCATTTGGGGTGTAGCTTGAAATATCTGCATCGATTCTTAAATAGTTTGCAGTCCCTGTGAGTAATCAGTAGAGGTTTGGGGACTGCTTTATCAGATTGCAAGCAGACACAAGTGGCTTTTTCAGACAATTCAGTCTTTTAGGATGGTACATACTTTTGAAGGGCTTTTTGTCAGTTTTAATGAACCCTTTTATAATGAAGTCTTTTTCTTTTTCAAGTGATGGATTTTAACCAAATCCACTAAAGGTGCTTAGGATGTTTGAAAAATATTCTTGTTTTTCTTGGTTTTTTGGAATTTGTTTTTTATTGGCACAGATTAATGCAGGATTAAAACTTGATTTTGTATAAGATACATTTTTTAAAGAAAATAAAATTATTGAAAAATAATCAATAATTTGGTAGTTTTATTCTGATTTGGGGAATCAAATGTATGTAAATATCTCTGTAGCAAATGGTACATGTTAAGGAATTCATTTGTTTTCAGATCATGCCTGGATGTAAATTTCAAGACCAGTGGCTGACTGATGATGGATTCATGTCCTGGATTAGAAAAGATAAAAGTGACTCACATGCAGCATTGTGCCAACTGTGTAACAAGTCCATTGATTTAACATCGATGGGTAAGACTGCTCTGGCTTCTTATTCAGAAGAAAAGAAACATAAGGAGAAGGCAGACCGGTTACATTCAGAAGGAAACATCAAAGTCTTCATGCATCCACCTCAGATTCACTCCACTATGCCAGCCACCACATCTGCTGTGACAGCAACCATACCTTCAGATACTACAAAGTCACCATCACAGTCTACAGTATCAATTTCATCATACATCACTAAATCTGAGACTCTTAATGCGGAAGTGTGGTGGTGTTTAAAAACTGTAGCTTCTAATTATTCATTGTCATCAAATGAAGACACATCATACATGTTTTAACGGATGTTTCCAGGCTGTCATTGCCAAGAGTAGGGGTTGTGGAGAGACAAAGTCCATGTATATCACATGTTTTGGAATTGCACCATACTTAAGCGCTCTGTTAGAAACGAAAGTAAAAGATGAACCATTTGTGATGTTGTTTGATGAGTCCTTGAACAGAGAATTGCAGAAAAAACAATTGGATATTTTACTTTGATTCTGGGAGAGTGATCATGTTCAAAGCAGGTACTACACATCAGATTTTCTAGGTCATGCAGCAGCTGTTGATCTTGTTCAGAGTTTTAAGAAAAGTGTGGAGAATAAAATTGGATTTAAGAATCTAATCCAATTGTCAATGGATGGACCTAATGTTAACTGGGCTGCATTCAATAAATTGCAAAAGAAATTGGAGTTGGAATACTGCAGTAAACTGCTTAACATAGGCTCATGTGGCCTTCATACAATACACAATGCATTCAGAGCTGGAATCTCTAAGACTGGGTGGGATATATCCCATAAGCTGTCAGCACTGTACATGCTCTGGGATGGTGTACCAGCTAGGAGAGATGACTATGAATCTGTCACCAAGCAGAATTTATATCCATTGCCATTTTGTGCACACCGTTGGATAGAGAATGTGAAAGTTTGTGACCATGCAATGGAAATCTACCCATATGTTAAGCAGTATGTAAAGAGTGTTGAGAAGAAAGAAAGCAAAAATCCCGGCACTAGATCTTTCAGTACAGTAAGAGAATGGATGAAAGATAAGTTTGCAATAGCAAAACTAGCATTCATTGTGTCTGTAGCAAAACCTGTAGAAAACTTTTTGAAAGTGTATCAAACTGACAAACCTATGATACCTTTCCTTGCAAAAGACTTGGAGGGTTTAATGAGAACAACAATGGAGAGATTTGTCAATCAGAGTGTAACGGAGACAGCTTCCTCACCAAACAAACTCTGTAAAGTTGATGTTACAGACAAAAAAATCCACAAAGGGTATCAGCATGTTGATATAGGATTTGTTGCAGATATGGAGGTAAAGAAGTTACTAGCAGAAAAAGAAGCAAATGAGAAGGCCATTCTTTCTTTTAGGACAGAATGTAAAGAATTGGTTTGTACATTTGTACATAAAATGAAAGAAAAGACCCCCCCCCAGCCTACACCTTGGTTAGAAGTTTATCATGTATTGATCCTACTCTGATATGGAAAGGCCTAAATCATTGTATAGATAAATTCAGAAGAGTACTGAACATTCTTCACTCATGTCAAAGAGTTGATATAAATGAGTTTGATCAAATAAAAGAGGAGTATAATAAATTTGTACCAGACGTGTGGCATCTGTCAGAGTTCAAAGAATTTAGAAAAACTGAAGACAGGATAGACGAGCTGTTTTATAACAGTATGACAGGCAAGGAGATGTACAGTAGGGTATGGAATGTAGCCCGTGTGCTTCTAATTTTGTCGCATGGCCAGGCTAGTGTAGAATGTGGATTTTCTGTGAACAAAGAAGTTAGTACACAAAATCTTTAAGAAAATAGCTTGATTGCATGCAGAGTAATAAAGGACCATATAAAGAGTGTTGGAGGATTGAAGGGATTAGTGGTGTCAAAGGAACTCCTACAGTCAGCCCAGAGTGCCAGGCAAAAGTACCACACTCATTTAGAAGCTTAAAAGACAGAAAAGGAAAGAGAAAAGAAATGTATGAACAGAAAACTCATGGCAGAAGAATTTGGAACAATGAGAAAAAAGATCAGAATGCTGGAATCAGACATTAGGTTGTTGTTTACAGATGCAAACAAAGCTTCAGATAAAGCTGAAGAATTACGTAGCTTTGCTCACATAACAAAAGCCAATACTCTGCATAGAAGAGCAAAAGACAAAGAGGAGGAACTAGAAGTTGTAAAGAAAGATTTAAATGAAAAAGTGCATTTGCTTAATAACATGTAAGACTGTTTGGTTAAAATCCCCAGCAGAGTTCTAGCTTGGTCAAGTTAAACATGAACTTGAGGGAATTGGTTTCCCATATAAAAGATGCATGCATGTTATCAAACATCTTGTCTGTCAACATTTTACAGGGAATCTCAGTGAGCCAGAATGAGTGTATAACTGATATTGAATTTTGCATTTGTTGTAATATCATGCACATAGATTTAAAGTGGTACTAATTTCTTTAGAATTAAAAGTTTGAAAGGAAAACAAAACTAGTTTTAGTTGTTCACTCTGTTAGTTTTCCCATACCAACATAATGCAGTGCATTTTTAGTCTATACATTGAAATGACTTAACATTAGAATTTGTATGAGTTTTAGAAGTAATACCTGTTTCTTGTGAAAAATTTGTGGTTTGGTACATGGTTATTTGTCTGATTTAGATGTTATGGAAGAGTCATGAAATAGAAACAGCTTTTAACTTGAATAATACGCATTTTCTAAGCTACAGGTGTTCTTTAATTCCATTTAGTATTGGTCATAAATGAACCTTGAAAAACGGAAAAAAAACCTGGAAACAACCTGGAAATTTTTCTTTAAAAAAGCGTGGGAATCATGTATGAAAGAAGTTGTGATCAAATAATTAGACTTTAAACCTGAATATTGCAATGACAGACTGACTGAGTGAATAGAGAGGTACACTCATTATTTTTTTTGTGTGGTAGAGTCATAAGATAAACAAACCAGGTTATAATATAAAGGATATAAATTTATAAACATTGCATTTTTCTTTTATTCTTTACACCAAAATTTAAAACAAACTATAATATGTGGTAGCAAGAAATATTAATCTACTTGGGTATTAGATGTAATGTACCAATCAATATAGGGGCCCTGGGTAGCCAAGTGGTCTAAGGCACTCACCCTTACAGATCACTCACACATCTCACCTGTCTGTTGGAATGCGTTCGAGTCTCAGGCTCAGCTTCATTGGTATGTAAGAAAGCTTGCTAGTAGCTTCTCTTGGGTTACTGGTTCATCCTGGGGTTTTCCCCAGGTTATTCCTCCACCAGATACACTTGCCACCATGTATAGTTATCATCTACTGAAAAATTGTGTTAAACCCACAACAACAACCACCACCACCAAGCCATAGTCTGTTTTGGTATTGGATATACTATCCAGCATACTGCTCTGGTATTAGATGTAATGCACCACCCAATATACTGGGGTCCCAGATGGCCAAGTAGTCTAAGGCATTTTCCTTTACAGATCACTGACATCTCACTTCTGTCAAGCGCATGGGTTTGAGTCAATGGTTCGGTCAGTGTTGGTATGTAGAAAGCTTGCCAGTAGCGTCCGGTACATCATTGGTTCTTCCCCCACCAAACATACTGGCAGCCATGTATCGTGCTGAAAAATGGCATTGTACCCACAAAAACCAAGCCAAACCAACTAATGTACTGCTTTTGTATTTGATGTATTGTACCATCCAGTATACTGCTTTGGTATGAGATATAATGTATTGCAACCAATATACTATTTTAGTACCAGAATTAATATGCCAGCCAATATACTGTTTTGGTATTAGATGTAATATACCAACCAGTATATTGTTTTGTATTAGATCTAATGTACCAACCTATAAACTCTTTTGAAGAAGTGTTTTTTTTAATGCAGGAAAGGCTAACCTAGGGATTTCAAAGAAAAACGTTAATGAGCTGATGAACCTTGTCATTTATTTTCAAGATTGAGTGGATAAAACATCAGTTAACATTTTCATGAAATTATGTGTGTGTATACATTGCCACAAAAGTAAGGAGACCTTGTATAAAGAACAACTTGAATTTCCAGGAAACATTATATGAAGAACATCTTTTATTTCCAGGAAATATAGTATATAGAACATCTTTAATTTCCAGGAAACATTGTACAAAGAACACCCTTAATTTCCAGGGAACATTGTATAAGGAACCCCTTTAATTTCCAGGAAACATTATATAAAGAATACCTTTAATTTTCAGGAAACATTATAGAAAGAATACCTTTACTTTTCATAGTAAACTTGAACAAAGTATTAAATTAATAGCCATTGTCTTTCCTATGTCCCAGTAAGATTATACTTTTTTTCAAATTAATTTCTGGACCTCTTTGAACTGTGTAGGAAGTGACATTTTACGTGGATATCCTTTCTGCCTTCACAGAAACATTTCATTGATGAAGTGAAGAAGACAATCTCATCACACCACAGTTACTCCAAAAACATGGCAGAGGGGGCTGCTGTGACCTGTGTCAGATTGTGCAAGGCCTCTACCTATATCAGCATCAATGATCGGCTCAACGTCTTGTTCACTCTTGTCCAGTGTGTTATCAATGATCTCAAGGTAAGTGGTTCTGAGAATCAAGCTGTTGACTAATATTTCTTTGTATTGTCTTTGAAAATTCTGTTGAAAATATGGACTATAAATTAAAATATCAGTTTTACTGATAATCTATCCATGAGAATAAAATGTTTATGGCATTGATATGATGCTAAAAAGTTTGATAAACTTAGGTCCAGTTCCTAAACCATATCTGTAAATTAAGGCAATAACATTTTTGAAAGAAAAGCACTGATATGTTTGGTAAAAATTGAAGGTAAGATACACAATATTACTTACATTCTTAAAATTTTAATCTTGGTTTTAACTGCTGGATAAGGTCATTAATTTGCAAATGGCAGCAACAGCGGCATATTTACTTCTGTCAACAATTTCATTTTGTTATGAAGAATTTCTTTTTTGCCAGGAACATGCAGGTCATTGCCTTGTAGTTCTTTAAAAACCTCATTCACTGGTAATTTTGGTTCTGTAACAGAAATTGTCCTGTGACACTTATTGACAGTAATCCAAAAACATTATTTTTTACAATTTTATGCTTGAACTGCTTGTAGTGGTGCATTTTGATTTGGTCCTGACCATCCATCCATACATCCATTCATCTGTCTTGAGAAACTTATTAATAAGATTGCACAGAACCCACCACTTAGTGCATAGACAGTGAAATTTGGGAGCAAATATAGATGATTAATTTTAAGGTTGTTTAGCAGTTTGCTTTTTAAAAACATTTTTGAAGTTTGTTGGACATGGACTTGTATAAGAAAAGCCTTATTAGCAAAATATTCTGAAACCAATTGAGATGGCAGATGAAAGTTGATAGGCTTATTTACCTGATTCAAAATTAAAGTTTTAGATGGCCTGACTCAATTTTGCTTTTTTTCACATTTTTCAAAATTTTTGAACTTTCTGAATCTTTTGATCTGCAAGGGGGCATACATGCTCTACAAATACAGATGTAGTTGGCTTTTTGTTCTTTTAGGCCAAGTAAAAATATGTGTTTGTCTTTACATAGCTTTTAAAATTGTTATTGGCAGATTTTTTTAAACATTGTATATGTAATGTGATTTTTTGGGGTTTTTTTTGTTGTTTTTTTTTTAACCATGGAGGAAAAAAGTGCTAGGGTCAGCAGTGCAAAAAGGGGGTGGTAAGCCAACTGGAAATGCATATTTTTTTGTTTGGCCTTACTACAGTTCTATCGTGTTCCTTTTCTTTCCATGTTACATGTTATTATTTCTCATTCAGTATATTCTATAATTTCAGGGTCTGTTGTTCAACCCTCCACCAAACAGCAAAACCTTTTCCAGAGGGTCAAACATCATAAGTGGTGACCTTGACCTCTACATTGACTGTTTTGTTTCCATTTTTCGTATCACTCCTCACAATAATGATGTTCTGAAAGTTTGTCTAAACCCACACTCGCCACCAATCTACCATTTAGTCCTGGTCAATGCTCTTCATCGCATAATAACTCAGGTCAGTTTATAACATATGTAAATATAATCTGGTCATGTACCAACCTCTCTTTTTAATGTACGTTTGTATTAATATGATAGCATGATGTGGGGATAACCCCATGATGATACTTCAAAATCAGATCTTTAATGTATCAACAAGTGTGAAATTCGGATTTGTAATGTGAATGCTGTTAGATAAATGAGACTTGACTTTTCTTCAGCATCTTATGAACTATAAATTCTTCCACTCTATCTGTAATTTTTATCTGTTTGCAGGTCTGTGTTTCTTTGTATGAATGTATGTACATATCTGCATGTCTCTGGGAATCACAAAGTGCACAGTTGCCTGCACGTCAGGCTTGGGTTCCTACCTCCTGCTTGTATTTAAGGGAGATGGAAGAGTGTGGTCACTTTAGGAAAGTGTCTTAAAAATCAGTCTCCTTGAAATGAAGGCAATAGTGAATGCATTTCAATAGTGGTATGAGATGTCTAGAATGGGCATTCATATTCCAACAACTCTACCATTGTGAATTACATCAGAAGGCAAGGGGGAACCAAATTCCCAGACCTCCACATTCAAGTCTGTCACATTCCAAGTGGATTAATTTTCCTGATGGAATCAGATAATCCAAACTGAATGGTTGATTCACACAGCAACATTCAGATGAATCTGCATTCTCAGGGTTTGATCACTCAGGAACCATATTGTTGACCGAGTGAAATAAAGAAGCAAAACTATCCACCTTTGTCAGGCCAATCCCAAATCCAAAGCCTGGGCAGTCTAAACTCTTTCCATGAGTTGGAATGATCAGAGTTCATACGCATTCCTCCTAGCTCTTCTGATCCAGTAATCTTGCTGAAAGAGGAGGAAGTGGATTTTTGTCTGCTCCTGATCACTTTACTTGAGTAGGACAAATCATGGATAACAGTGTAATAGACTTGTCAGTGGAAATCCACAGAAAAAAATCTTCATCTTTCCTCATCTGCACAAGCAATCATAAATGCTGATATTTCATCAGAACTTGGAAATTTGAACCTGCTTGCCTGGCTCATTTTCCAGCAGGCTTTCAGAGAAAAATTCTTAAAACAAGTGGCGGACAAGCAGATTCTTACTCCATAAAAATTCTTAATATTCAGGCCCATATCTTTCCAAACGTGAATCTGCCTAAAATACCAAAGGGATCAGATATGGTACCTTGTCTGGGGTAAGGGTAATTTCCACCCCCATTTTTAACCTATTCTTCTGCTATGGGCACACCCACTTTGCCTCTCAGTATTTACATGTTAAACTGACAGAGAATGCATTTTCTGTCAGTAGTAAGTGAAGTATGGATGGAATTCAGTGCCAACCTATATCCAGGTATTGTTATTGTCTGATTTCCACATATGTGGACAGAAAACTTTCAGCTTTTTTTAAAGTTTGAGAGGGCTGGATTGGCAAGGTAGCTGTCTCACTCAAGGAATTATGATAGGTATGTTTTATTGAAGAAACTTACTGTACTTTAAAAACTTTTGCACAATATTCATTCTGCTTGACAGACCAGGGTTAAACTTTTGTGGATGGCTAGCAAATTAGATAAGAAAGAACCATATCTATTTAGCTGTCAAAGCTCATTGTCACTGTGGTTGAAAAATGATGAGTGCTTTCTACACAAAAATGTCAGTTATTGATTATATATGTACATTTACCAAATTTTGTGGCAGTGTATACTTTGAGTAAAAAACAGATTGATTTTGGTATCAGATATCAAGGTCACTGATTAAAAGAAGAAAAATAATTTTTCATAATAACTTGTGTATTAGACAACTTGACCAGAGTTTGTGGAGCTTTTGTTCTTAAAGTAATAAAGAAACCAATAGATTTTCATGTCTAAAGGTCAAAGGTCATGGTCATGGTTAGTGTAATAAGAAAATAATGGTTTCTGAACAACAGGTTTTAGTTCAGGACCACATACCAGTCAAGGTCATTGAAACCTGTTGGTCAATAATATTCATAGTCAACCATGCCTGACTAGTTCCTGAATAGAGGTTTGTTAAATATTCATATATTGTACTATTCACACTACTCCTGTAATGTAACTAACTTGTCAATCTATTTATCTATGCTTCTGTATGTCTGTTGTCTGTCATTTTTGTCAGTCTGACTCCATGTTTTAGAACATCCGATCCAGCCATCATAAATCTTCACTCAACATTCTGAATAATAAATATTACTCTTGATGGAACTCTCTTGAAATTGAGCAAGATTTTGGAGGTGAGTAAAGTTTTATGATGGTGGGGTCAGATATAGGGCTACAACTTAATATGCAGTTTACATTATGAAATTCATTAACTTTAGTTTATTGCTGAAGTTTTGTGTGGAAGTGTTTCTCATTTGGTGGAAAGATTTCAGTGGAAGCAGCATGGGTAATGGAATATTGTGGAATACAGTTATTGAAGTGCAATTCAATGAAATTTGTTTAATTTGTTGCAGCCTCGGCTCCCATGGTGGCCCAATATTAGTATCATATATGGGAAGGCTGCAGAATTGCGCAACATGTTCACAGATACTCTGAACAAGGTTACTCAGGGAATGGCCAGTCACACAGCCCCAAAGATGACTGGTGTTACTTATGTAAGTCTTCAGGTAAATGTTAGACATATCTGTCACTATTTCTAACAGGTGTTTTTGCTCAAAGGATATTCTTGTTCAGTTTGTACTGTTGATTTTATTTATTCATCTCTCATTTTAGTTTGCAGTACTTGTAGCTGTTAACCAGAATTTCAGACTTCAAAAAACCGATTTTCCTTGCATAACAAATTTACGTATTTCATACAACCTTGAAAAATCAGTGTATTCTAAGGATTGCCTTGAAAACTCATTTGATTTTCCAAAAACTTGGTTTTTATCTTTTTAAAGTCCTTGGACTTTACCAAGATCTTAAATTTTTCTGAGAGAATGCACCTTTGAGAGGATCAAATGACACATGACAAGAGTATAGTTTCTGCATACCCCCAGCAGCTTGTACCCCCCACCAACCGATTTTAAAAAAAGTGAAAAGCATCAAGGATATAAGAAATGCAAAGGACTTATTCATTTTGTTCATTAATTTATAATTTCTAACTCATTTGTCACCAAACAGTCCCTAACACTGTCACCTTCACATTTTAGACTTGAAAAAACCTCAACAATAACATGGTGGCATCCATGTTTGTGTGGGCAAGTATGTGTTGTTGGCAACAACAGTAGTGATGTAGTTCATAGTGTTTCATAAGCTCTGGATAATTACATAAATTTAAGGACATCTTTTTACCCCCTTTTTCTGGTTGGTTTTGGAATTATTAGAATTGGACAATGCATACATTGGGTGCAGACAGCAAAGTGTTTACCTTCTTTGTATGTGTAGGCCTTGCATCCACCCCTTCACTGAAAATGAACACTTCGAGTAACAGGAAAATGACAGCAAGCATGATGAATGGATGGTTGTATCAACATGTGGTTTTCACTAAACACTTCTTATGATGTTTAGTTGGTCCTAAATGGAAATGGTGCTGATTTGGCATCAAATATGGCCACCACAGCAGCCATCTTGAAAATCTTGTTATTGCTACTCTTCCTAAATGTAACATCATATTGACATGGGGTTTTTGCCAAAAGACTTCTTAAAATGTCTTGTTAGTCCTAAATGAAATATTGCTGATCTGAGGTCCATTATGGCTGCCACAGCTATATGGAAAATCTTGTTTTCATTACTCCTTCTGAATGGAATGTTATATTGGCTTGATGGTTTCACCATAAGACTTCTTATGATGTCTAGTTAGTCCTAACTGAAAATGGTGCAGATCTGTTGTCTAATAAGCTGCAACATTGACCACCCTGACAATTTTTTTTATCACTCCTCCAGAATGAAAGGTCATGTCAGCATGATGTTTTCACAGAGGGACTTCTTATAATGTTTTGTTGATTGTAAATTAAAATGGTGCTGATCTTTTGTCTAATATGTGGTCATCTTGAAAGTCATTTTTATGGGGGGGGTTTTTCACCAGAATAGTTCTTATGGTGTCAGGTTGGTCCTAAATGAAAATGACTAATTCAAAGAATGGGCACCATGGTGGCTATCTTGAAAATATCTCTGCTCCTTCCAAGTGATCAGAAATTGCTGGTCTTAGAAATTGCTGACATCTCACTTCTGTCTGCATAGGCTCCAGTCTTGAGCTTGGCCAATATTGCTGTGTGAGAAAGCTTTCCAATGGTTTCCCATGGGTTGGTGGTTCTTCCCAATGTTTTCGTGGGTTCTTCCTCCACCAGCTATAGTGGTTGTCATGTATAACCTAATATATAACCATGTAATGATAAAAGGCAATAAAACCACAACAACTTCTCTCAAATGGATGGTTTATTGACATGGAGTTTTCACCAATATTCTTATAATGTCTAGTTGGTCGTAAATGAAAATGGAGCCAGTTGTACATGTAATAAGGCTGCCATTATGGCCTTTTTAAAAATCGTGACACTATTCCCATGAATGCATGATCATTATGACATTGGGATTCTCACCAAAACACTTCTGGATGCCTACCTTTTGTCCTCAATGAAAATGGTGCAGATCTTACATCCAATAAAGCCTATCACAGCTTCTAATTTGAAAATCTTGTTATTGTTGAAGTAGATCAGAGTTGGTTTCAGTACTCAGCAGTTAAAAGAAAGAAATGGTCTTATCTTGAATTCCTGGAAATTCTTTTCACCCAGTAGAGCATCAGTCCCCTTGAGGGACTCTTTTTATCCTTGTGTCATCTTTGTGCACATTGACATTAGCAAAACATCATAATTCAGATTAGATTGGAGGTGATAAATAAATCTTATGGTTAAATATACCTTTGGTAAGTAAAACTTTTTTCATCTCTCCTTACTACAATGACCTCTAGCTACATCTAGTTAGCCCCACCCAGTTATCCACACCTAGTTATCCACACTGAGTTAGCTGAATACGAGCAAAAACTTTCCAAATAATCTGTTTTCTGATTATCATTCAGATTAATAACATCTAAGCGTTTCCTTATGTATGACTTTACGTAATGTATGAATGACATACCATTGATTGGTTAAAAAAATATATGATATGCCAAAACTCTAATATATATATATACAAACATCTTCAGTATTAGTTATAATCGCAACAAAAATAAACTACAAACAGCACTGCATATTTGCTCATATCCCTGTCAATAATCTGAACCATACCATCTCTTGCAACCAGATTACATAAGCCATACACTCTTGGTGAATTAAACTAAAAGTATGATAAAATGATGCAAACCTATATTATAACATTGAACGTGTTTTGAGAAACAACATTAATTTGAACTAAAAAGAGTGTAACTCACCCAACTTGTTGGCTCGAACTAGGCAAAACATAACAGCAATCCCACCCCCAACAGCTAAATGTACAAAGAGCTTCTCTCTAATGGCTGTCCAAATCAAGATCCCTAAGTAATATATATAGTCGCGCACGGTAACATGTATTATGCACATGCCACGCAAGCAATGTAGGCATCATGCAATGCAAGGAAAAAGTACACTTACAAAAATACTATGGTATGCCAAAATTATTACATTAATAATACTGGAATCTATGGTGGTCCAGCCAAGCCATATAAAGTATTTCGTAACAGTAGTGCATGTTGTTTTTTGTGTTTTTTAAAGATGCTATTTTCTTGCAATATGTAGTTAATATATTAAACTACGTGGCAACTTCTCTGGAGTTGTATAGACATATGGTTTTCACTAAAATGTCATAGCTGGTTCTGAATGTGAGTGCTCATCAGACCACACCAGTGGCCATCTTGAAAATTTTGTTATTACTACTTCTTTTGAATGAACAGTGGCATTGAAATGGCATTTTACAAAAACACTTCTTCAAAATTTTAAATATTTCTGAATAAAAATGGTGCTGATCTGTCCACCAGCATATCTGGACCTTTATTAAAGAGTTTGACAACCACACTTAAATGACCTTGCAGTCTAGTGAGAGGACATTAATTGCATTTGTGTACTTCACTGAGCTTATGAGCACACTGACTTGTACATGTAAACATGAATTTTCACCAGACCTTGTATTTAGTTGAATTACAATAAACAAGTTTAAAGTCAGCATGGCACCCAACGACTTCAAGATCAAAGGTCTTGTCTCAGGTTTTTAGCATGGCTTATGACATGAAAACACAAACATGTATGAATGGACTTTTTAAAATCAAAACCAAGTTTGTGGATATAGCTGAAGAATACCTTGGAGGATGCCAGTTAAATAACTTGTTTTTTTCCAAACAAAATATTAATAATAGATTTAATTAAACATGGCATATATGTATATCTTGGCAGTGTTCATTGCTCTTCTGTTCATGATATAAATTTCATTTTCAATGGCATGATAAAGAATTTGGTATTGCTCTTAAAGACATTGTGAACATGTCGATTCAGATGTGCAAGAAAATATTTTTATTACCAAATTTGGCGTGTTCAGGTTTTTTAAAAAGTATATTGGAGATTGTTTCAGTACTTGCCAGGATAAAAAAAATAAAAGGACAAAAGAAATACTTTCAGTTGATTCCGGAAAAAACTTTTTGGAGGGACTTACTTTTGTTTTTAAAATGTTGATTCAAGACATGTAGGAAATTTTGACTTTTTTCTATTCATTTAAAACAATTAGATTCAGAACATATTTTCATGCATTTAAATACCAGATTTATTCTTATTATGAAATTAATATTTTCATCTTGTTTTAGTTCTTTTGGATCACTGCCATCTCACCTCTGTCTGTGTGGGTTCGAGTCTTAGGCTCGGCTAACGTGGGTACGTGAGAAAGCTTGCCAGTAGCTTCTCATGGGTCAGTGGTTCTTCCCGAGGTTTTCCAGGGTTCTTCCTCCACCAGTTATACTGGCCACCATGTATAGCCTATCTTGAAAAATGGCGTTAAACCCTACAACAACAACAACAACAACAAGTTCTTTTGGTCAAGACCTTAACTTCACCTAAGAAAATAGGAGGAAATTCATTAAACTTTTCACATAGTTCCATTTTGAGGTTCAGCTGGTCCTAAATGAGAATGGTTCTTTTCAGAAATGCTTTACGGTTGCCACAGAGGCCACCATGAAATCTTATTACCACTCCTCCTGAACAGATGGCCATATTAACATGAGGTTATCACAAAAGGACTTTAATTATGGGCTTACATCATTAGGATCTTGGAAGGGTTGAATAATGAGCAAGTTCTATAAATATTTATGAGGTAATCTTGCATCTGATTGGCTGGGCATGTTACCTCACTGAAAGCAATAATTCTGATCTGAATTTTTCAAACTTGGAATATGGTATTATTTCTTACAGATCTTGGATGAGTCAATAATGAGCAAGATCAATGCATATTGATGAGGTGGTCTTGAATCTGATCTTGGATGAGTCCATAATGAGCAAGATCAATGCATATTGATGAGGTGGTCTTGAATCTGAACTAGGATGAGTCCATAATGAGCAAGATCAATGCATGTTGATGAGGTGGTCTTGAATCTGATCTTGGATGAGTCCATAATGAGCAAGATCAATGCATATTGATGAGGTGGTCTTGAATCTGATCTTGGATGAGTCCATAATGAGCAAGGTCAATGCATATTGATGAGATGGTCTTGAATCTGATCTTGGATGAGTCCATAATGAGCAAGGTCAATGCATATTGATGAGATGGTCTTGAATCTGATCTTGGATGAGTCCATAATGAGCAAGGTCAATGCATATTGATGAGATGGTCTTGAATCTGATCTTGGATGAGTCCATAATGAGCAAGGTCAATGCATATTGATGAGATGGTCTTGAATCTGATCTTGGATGAGTCCATAATGAGCAAGGTCAATGCATATTGATGAGATGGTCTTGAATCTGATCTTAGATGACTTTGATTAAAAGCTGGAGACTATGCATATTAGTTTCCCTTATGTTCTGAAACCTTTTTATTCTTCAGGATATAGTAAAATGGGTACAATCAGCATGATAAAGAATTTTGGAAGCTGGTTTATATAGGTTGCATTCTTTTAATGTTAGGTAAGCCTACATATTGAAATGGTTAGCTGTCAAGTTCTGTAAGCCAGATGAGCAGTATCAGACCCATTTTGGCCTCTTGTTAGATGGGGTTGAAGTCTACCAAAATTGTACACATTTCCCCTCTGCAGTTATCAGAAAGGATTTGCCTCTAATATGCTAAAATTAAAGGTTTTGCTAAAAATTGAAATATATTCAGAGCGTGTCAGAAGCTGAATAGAGTGATCACACAGGAATAGGTTAATTACATAGCTTTTCTTACAACTTGTGAACTTTGGCATATAGCTGTGGACAATTAAAATTAGGTTATTGCATTCTAATATTTACAGCTTGACAAGCTTGAATTAACTTTTTTTATATTCATAAACAGATAATAAAATTTGACAAGACAATGTATTTCACCAACAGCTTTTACTTAGAGTTGATCACATTAACATTATTTGTTCCTGTATTTTTCCAAGACCAGGAGAGCGTACATGATGTGACATGAAGTCTTTTGTCATTCTGTTGATTCTTTAAACAGGGTAACCTTACTGTATAGTAATATTTCATGTAATTTCTATTGTATTTTATGTTGTTTTTCAGAGTATTACCAAAATGACAATATATAAATTCACAAAACCAGCAGATGAAACCATGACAACATATCGATACCTTCTTCTATGGATAGTGAAGCTTATTCATGCTGACCCCTACCTCATGTTACATGTAAGTATATGTGTGAATGCAGATCTGTTACCTCCTCTTACATGTAGCTCCGTACACATTGACTACCCAATTTTACATGAAACTATGCCCACTCTGATTGCTGTTGTTGTGACTCTTTGGTCTTAAAATAAATAACAGATAAGAGGGAAAACCAACAAGTTCTTTAAATTCAACAAATAATTATTTCCCTCACATACAGAATGAGAATTTAAAACAGAACTTAAGTATCGTGAATTAAATCCCAAATAGCCCTAAATGTTTTATCACAAGTCCAAAAGTATAGGTATTCTGAATTAATTCCAGCAGCGTTCCAAATTAATTTCTATCTTGAATGTGCTGATGTACCAACAGCCTGGAATAGTGTTGATGTGCTATCAGTCTTGATGTATCACAATGATATAATCCAAAATGTCTTTTAATGAACTGACAATAATTCCAAAATAGTGATTTAGTCTGAAAAGGATAGTGAGCACTTTTTGATTCCAATGAATAATTAAAATAAATCAGGAATTCCCGAGGGGAAAACCAGTATCCTGAACTCAAATCCAAGTAAACATGTTTACCTACAAATAATAATCCATGTTTCAAGCACTTGGATGCACACAAGATCTCTACTGTGAATCCATATCATTTGCACTCTGAGAGAAGTATTTATTTGAATTAAATTAAGATGCTTTGTGGTGAGGTAATACTAGAAAAAAAATCTTGGACTTTTTAAAATAATTCAGTTTATATAAGAAATGTTGATCCAGTATTTTAAGGAGTTTCTATGTTTTACTTTTATCTTTTATTTTGTTTACCCTTGAAAGAATTGTAACATATTTAACTTTTATCTTACATCTTGTCAGACTACATGTTTACATTGATTAGCTCAAAAAACGTGGAGCAAGAAGAAAGAGAGACAGATATGGATGTGTTGGGTAAATATTGAACTATGACCATGACATTAGGAGTTTGGGCCAATTTTCTCGGATTTGTTCTTGATGAGATTTTCTTTGAACGAGGAAATTGCTTTATTTCTTCGGTCTTGAAGATAACATCATAATGTCTTCCAAGTTTAAGTGAGACATGAAATTAGTAGTAAGATGTTTTCCAAGTATTCATGCTGTGTTAAACAAAGAGCCTGGTGGCTATAGTGAATTAAATGGAGCCACCATTAAATGGTCTAAAATAATGAACCAACAGGTAGTCTGTTCGAAAGTAGTTTTGTTTTCTTGTCATCGATGAGAATTACATATAAATGTATGATAAATATATCTCTATCTGTAATTTGCATTCTGGAAATCCAACCGGTATGTCATCTTACATAAAGGGGTACCACCTACCTTCCAACGATGGAAAGACCATCAAGTTCATATGTGTATCGATATGTATCATATCGCTGGCTGTGTATTGTAAATTGTATCAATAGACAGCACAGGTGTATAATTTCATCCCTACTATACTTACTTACTGACTGACTGACTAGGTGTCTGTGATTGACTTACTCACCCACTCACATTTGTTTGCTTCTCATTGGATTTGCCAGTTGTTAACCATACAGTTAGGATATGGATCATGGAGGTTATAAGTTATTTACTTGGCAACGGACCTAGATCATGCATGATGCTGTTTACTCATTTACAGAACCAAGGTAAGCCAGGTCATGAGATTCAGAGCAGTACATTGGAATTGATCAATGGACTAGTCTCCCTAGTTCATCAGCAGTGGATGCCAGATGTTGCACAGGAAGCCATGGAAGTAAGTATCAGACTTATGAATTGACCTGTCAGATGAGCATGCAGCTGTCAGTGAAATTTAGCATAACAGAGACCATTCTGTTGACCATCCAACCAAACTACACACTATGTCTTATTGCAGTCTTTCTTTTCCACACATCTTTTTTACTCTTTGGATTAAGATTTTTTCGTCTTACAAAAATTGTTTGTAGTGTTTACCAAAAGCCATAATTGGTATAGAAATGAAAAATGGACACGTGCTCATATGCATATATAGATGACCCTAGTGGATTTTGATGCTGTTATCACAATATTTCATATTTGTCCTCAGTAATTTTTTTTACTTAAATATTTTTGTCTTGCAGTGTCAGCAGTATACATGTTATATTAACAAAATCTATTTGGACTTTTTTAAAAAAAATATAAATTTGACTTTTCTTGACTGTGGGGGGAACATTAAAGTTTTTCAAATGTAACACCAATGTCTCATATCCTACTCAGTGGAGTTACACATTACATGAACCTTCTTTGCAGGCCTTACTGTGTCTTCATGAACCACACAATATAGAGCTGTGGAATCCCGAAGCCCCTATAAACACTTTCTGGGATGTTAGGTAGGTCTCTTATTTAAGCATGAATGTCTCCATCATTTTGCCATTATACATCAAGGATAGAAGAGAGATATTTTAAGTAAAGTATGGTTAGTACAAACATAGACTCTACGAGTTTATAGTTGGTATAAGTTAATTCATGTACCCTTTGAAGCATAATAGGTACACAGTTATATAGATATAACTTGTTCTGATATAATGAAGTAATTTATTGGGGTCCCGAGGGGTTCATTATTACTATGTTGCACTGTATATTGTTTTTACTTGTCAGATTTGCTTTTTTGTGAATGAAACACTAATAATATATTATACAACTACTGGTTTCTTTTATGTAAGTTTATATTTAATAGTTTGGAGGAGAATCACATCTGTGAATTTAAATAAATGTAAATTTTATTATAAGTTAGACAAAAGCAGCAAGATTTGTGAAATTTAATCAGTGCAAAATAGACATCCAGAGATGTGAAACTGTGTGGCAGCCCAAAAAAGTTGGTTTGTGGTATGGGAAGCAAAATGGATGAGAATATTATGATGAATGCTGCAATCCTGTATTTACAGATCCAGTGAAGAATAACTTTTCTTAGAAACAATAGGGCCCCTTTTCCCAAAACACAGACATTGATACCCACAAAGATAAATGCATTTGCAATATGTTTTGCCATCCTTAAAAATTGCTGGAGTCATTAAATTTAGAATAATGTTTGAGAATAAATAATTGCTTACAAAAAGATGTTTTAAAAGATCTTTTTACCGATGAAAGGTAAATAATGACATGAAATATTAATATATAAATTAAATGTGACAAAGATGGTTTAGCAAGTCTTTTAAACTGGTCAAGTGCTTTTGTGGATCCCTTCTTTAAGATGGAAGACACAAACAAAAACAAAACCCCTTCTCTAAGATGACTGCGACAAACAAATAACTAGAATGGAAACATCAGCAAAATGTCTGGTTACATGCTGTTTTGTTATGACCTACCCAAATTGCCATAAAATCTAATACTGATATATCCAAGTTTCACCATTAGAGAACAGATATAAATAGATAATTATAATGTTTTTCTATTTGTAATTGTTAGTTGTTTGTGTCATCTTCCGTGAAAAAGGGATCCATAGATTTATAAAGGGATCCATAGATTTAAAAAGCACTTGGCCAGTTTCTTTAACTTGCTGCACTGTGCTTTGTCATGTTTGTTTCCTCTATAATTTTTAGCTCTACTGGCCATATCCTGGGAGAGTTTATGGCATGGTCTGTGCACTTGCACAAGTTTGTTATCACTATTCCACCTAGGAGGAATGCTGTGAAACTTTACATTCCATATTTCAGTTGGTCATACATGAAAATGGTTCTGTACGGACATCCCATATGTCCTCCACATTGGCCATCTTGAAAATTGGTACTTTTCCTGAATGAAAAATCATATTGACTGGGGAGGGTGGAGGGTTTAATCAGAAGACTTCTGATGATGTCTAGTTGATCCTAAATGTAAATGGTTTCTTATCTGATTGCAATAAACAGTTTCTATTAAACTTTTGGTACATGATTTAATTTTCAATTTGATTTAATTTTCAGCTGTCATGTAATAAATTCCTCATTGATAAGCAGTCATGTTTTAAATATAAAGTTGCAGCATAAAAAAACTTGACTGAATATTGGAGAGAAATTTAATATTTAAACTTTAATCTTAAATCATATACAGAGTACTGTTAGTTTATAGAAACTGTGTATTGCAATCAGGAAAGAAAGAAAATCAGGAGAGGGTAAAAGATACGATGTTTCAGTATAGTATTAAAGCAGTGTTTTTTATTTCAGTTCCCAAGTGTTATTTTCCATTTCTCAAAAGTTGATACAGCATCAGATTGTGAACTATACCGAGATTCTAAAGTGGTTGAGGGAGTTGTTGGTGTGTCGGAATAGCTTTCTCCAGAAACACAGTGCCAATGCTAATGTGGGCAGTAATATTCCTGTCTGCCGACAGGCACATATCAAACTTGAGGTCAGTAGTTGGAAGGTCACATTTAGAGTATAAGGTGATATCTTAGATGGCATTCAAGTTTTGCCTTGGGTGATAGGGTGAATTTGTTGGTAAGTATTTCAGCACTGTATGGCAGGGCCATTTCTATGTTCTAAGGGTTCTTTGAATGCAAATTCTTAATGGCACTGCACTTTTTTCCATTGTTCAAAGCTAAAGTAGCTTACCTAAAGTGTGAAAATGCTGGATGAAACCAAATCATTTTATGAAAGAAAAACAATATCATTGCTTATATTTTCTTAAATGCATTGCCATAGTCCCAGAGAAGACTATTTTATATATTGAATTTATGGCAATGTAATAAACATATTATTACCTGTTATTATACAACTCGTGGACATGGACCACCAGCTTTGTCTATATGACATCTTTTCAATATTACTTTGGCTCTGATATCTTAAATTTCAAATGAAATCAGAAAGGTCTCTGCTGACATTTTTGTTGACAATTAATTGTTAGTTATTTTACTTTTTTGAGTAAAAAGAGTAAAACATGGCTAGTATAAACAGATACAACGAATTTATGGTTAGCACCAGGTGAATTTACGTACCTTTTGAGGTGTTGTGTATGCATCATAATATAAATATAGGGCATTATGGATACAAAGGTTTTTACAGAGGTGCTAGGAGGTCTTTTATAAACAAATTTGCATTCATGTTGTCAGATTTATTTTACTGTAGAATTAACCTCTAGGCTCTCTGTCCACATGCCAGGTTTATAAAAGAAATTAGCCAATCAAACGATGGGATGATTGATTGTTAAGGATAATTAACATTACCTTTGTTGGATAGTTAGGACATATCAGTCATCTTTACAAAGCCAACATTAGTTGGAAGTAATTAACATCATTAATATTTCACTTTTCAGATGGTGGCATGATTGTTGATTGTTTTGGTTAAAGTTTTTCATTTTGCATATTTTTCCTAAACCCTTTTATGGATTTTCTTCATACAGTTCATTCTGGGACATTCTGGCTTGCCCTTTTTCACTAGGGTCAAGGTCACAGTTATAGAAAATATGAGTTAAGGTTTTGGTTCAACATTTTTTAAGCTCCTGATAGATCCTCATTATACTCGGTATGACTCATTATGAAACAAAGATGATTCATTCTATGACATGCCGGCTTGCCCTTTTGATCATGGGGTCAAGGTCACAGTAAGAAAAACTTGGCATTAGGATTTTGATTAAAGTATTTAATTTGCTTATATTTCTTATTCCACCTGTTTTATTTTCTTTTTACTTTGGATGAATCATTATAAAAATAAAAAATTCATTCTGCAATATGTTTAAACTTTTGACCTTGTGGTGAATGTAATATGTCTTACAGTGGTGTTTTAATAATTGGCTTTTTGTTTGTTGAATATATAAAAACTAAATATTCCAATGTCTTGTAAGTCATTGGTATAAATTGTATCCAGTTTGGGATTTAACTTCAGATGATGCAAACTAAAACTGTCCAGTTTTATTTTGAAAAAGTTTCTATGCATATGTAGATACGATGGATGGAGAAATCTGACTTTCAGATTGGTTAGTTTTGTTATGTATATGATCTTTCAGTCTTTCTGTATCTATTAGCATGATGTGACTTTTCATATTTTTTCATTAATATTTTTCTAAAATACTTTTCAGGTTGTGTTTTTCATGTATTTGTGGAGCATAGACATAGATGCAGTCTTAACAGCTATGTCATGTTTCCATTTGTTGTGTGAAGAGGCAGAGATCCGCTGTGGCGTAGATGAAATGGCAGTTACACAGATACTGCCCAATTACAATGTCTACCAAGAAATGTCTGCAGCAAGTACTGTGCTTACAACAGGTGTGTTGTAATTATTAATAGATGACCAGATATTGTATACTCTAACAGTACAAAGACTCCATTATGCTTTCATCTGAGCTTTCAGGTGTGCATAATTAAGTTCATAGAAGTAATTAAAATGTAGGACATATAGTACTTGTCAGTGTGGTATGGATTTGCATACATTTATTTAAAATAACTGTGTGTAGTGGCGTATGCCCCCAATAATAAGTGCAAGGTTGATTGAGTCCAGTTGCAAACTACATAGACCCTGATCTGCCATCACATAATGTGCTGGCAGATCCAAGTCTGTGTAGTTTGTTAGGAGTAATCAGTAGAAGAAAACATAGACCCAGATATACCAGCACATGTGACAGCAGATCAAGTGCTCATTTGTTTGCATATGTGCTTGGCTTGGAAGCAAGTATAGACAGTACATTTTGGTGGTGTTAAAATTTTACAAACTGTTAACATTAAAATGTTAGATTAACCAGACTGCGTGTATTTGATTTTTATTTACCTATACTATTGTTTCTCAATTAGGTAAATTAAATTGCACTACACATCATGTTGATAAAATATGTCATTTTTTATAAGTTGGGTCAAGCTGCAAACAACATAGACCCTGATCTGTCATCAGATAATGTGCTGGCAGATCCGGGTCTGTGTTGTTCTATTGATTACCATGAACACTGTGTGTAAACCCAGATCTGCTACTGCATTATGCAATGGCAGAGCTAGTATGTGCAGTTTGCAATTGTATCTGGCTTATAACATCAGTATATACATTATGTGCATATAGTATACATCAGCCTATGAACAGCATAGACCCAGATTTTCCATCGCATATTGTACTCTCAGTTAAATGTTTAAAATTGTAACTAGATTGACCCTTATTTATTGGTGTTTTATATGATGGTACATATGGGTCTCCTGCATTTGCAGTTAGGTACACTTTATTGTCTAGCCAGCCTTGGTGGATGCTAGATGTAGCAGTCACTTCATCATCATTGTGTTTGTCTATCCATCCATTCATATGTACAATCCTTCCATTTGCACCCTATATTCAAGGCAGGCATGACAAAATGGGAGTCTCACATAGAAGAATAGAATAGAACAAGTAACTGTACAGATATAGTCTTTAAGTAGGTAAATTATTTTAAGATGTACTTTTGTTTCTTTATTCAGGTCGAGCAGCATTACAGAAGAGAATTATGGCATTATTAAGAAAGATTGATACATCCACACCAGGAAACTCACAGGTAAGCTATTATTTCTCGAAATATGAACCATTTAATTTTCATTGTATGTAAATCTAACGTTCTGTATATACTCGCTTATAAGTTGAGTCAATATGTAAAGAACAAAGATCCTGATCTGCCATAGCATAATGCACCTGAAGATCAGGGTTTGTTTTGTTCTACTTGATTAATCTTAGCAAACTGCACAGCCTCAGATCTGCCATTGCATTATGCTGTGGCAGGTCAGGATGACATGCGATGGAAAATTTGAGTCTGCAGTTGGCATTTGGATTCATATAAGTGAGTATACATGATATTTTTATGCATCATTACCTTGATAATTTGCATTATAAGAGGCCAAGAAATTGTGCTGATTTGGGAGGAGTCAGTATTTAAAAAAAATTTGATTCAGGATATTATCAAATAATGTACAGATAAATGTGATGTTCTTGAAAACAAATATGAAGTGACCTGTAAGATTGGAATTTTACAGAGAATATTTCATACCCTTTTATTTGCACATCATGTATGTATTATACTTTTTTCACAAAATTAAAAACATTTAATAAAATTAACTTTAGTATGTCTTTATTGTTAACATGAGGTGTAAATAAAATATTTCTGAGTTCTGAATTGTAAGTTTGGTTCTAATATGAGGCAATGACTAACAGTGGACTTTTTGTTGCATCAGCTGTTTTGCCTTTTATATGGGGGCCTTTATAGTGCAGTGGTTATATACTTGCTTTGCCTTCTGCTATCTTGAGTTCAATCCCAGGATCAAGCACATCTAGTGTTGTGAGGTACGGCTGAGCATAACCATTTAATTTAACACTGAGATAATGATTTCCTTTTCTCAGTACCATGTCTGCACTGATTTTCCTCACGCCTTCATTTATTATTATTTCATTTAATTAAATTTGATTAAATACTTGTACAATGAACATTGTTTTAAGTGCATCTTGAGATTCTACTGATATTAATTTGGCATTCTCAATGCAGCAGATGTCAGTTACAGTTATATAATTATAGGTTACTGCATTTGTATGGGAAAATATGAACGAGTTTTTTGGATGAATATACTGCAATACCTTGGGAGTGCAGTATATCCATCCGACAAAACGAGTTAATATCTTCCCATACAAATGCAGTAACCTTTCTATTATATGCTCATTTTCTTACTTTACCCACGGCTTAATTATATAAACAAAAATACACTTCAAGAAACAAAGTAACTGAATGTATGCCGTATTCCAAACTAAATACACAAGTGTAGAGTCATCATTACACAACAACATTAATGTGCATGTAACTCCGCCCAGATAAATTTGAACTTGGTCATGCGCTAGACATAAGTTTCGAAAGAAAATGGCGTTTTGGTCTACTTAAAATTGAAATTTGGAGTCATATTGTGAATGAATGCGCATTGCAACAACTTTTCCATTTGATCTGAAATGAATAGATTTTTGGTATTTTTGTCGATTTGACGAAATTTTGTGATTATGGACTGGATTTACCTACATGAAGTACATAGGATTTCAGCAGCGTCTATGCCAATTCTGCATGAAATGTATCAGATTAAAGCAGCGAGGGAGGAGCGTCTTGACATCTGCAGGTGTGTTTCTCTTCTGTCATTGAATGTTTCAAATCATAATCAAGCTTGAGAATCCATAACATGGCTCATGTAATTCGGATTTGCAGAACTAAGAAAGTACATTTTGAGGTGTGAAACTGTAAGTATATTTTTTGCCATCCTTATTACCAGCTAAAGAAGACAGTTTATGCCTTGTCACTTGCATGTTATTTGTAAGGACCCTGTCTGGTTTCTATAGCTAGCCTAAATCTGAAACATTGTATCAAACAAGTTAATGATGAATGTGTCAAAGCAGCTGGTATGTGGCACACCATGAAACATCTGCTTTAGTTCATTCAGAAACAAATTGTTTGTTTACAATAGAAAAGTAGTTCCTTTATTCACGTGAATGCAATATGAATTGAGTGCGTGAGTGCAATATCGGAAAATATTGCACAATTCTGAAAAAATGTAAAGTTAACAGAGAAAAAAATGAGCATATAATAATAAACTATTTTAAGTCATTAGTGTATATTTCTTATGACGAGACTATTGGTGCATACTTCATATGAGGAGAATTTAACAGGTGACCTGAGATGAAAACAAAGTAAGAATTGATATTCCAAGAGATTTCTTTGCTACATGGGTGAGGAAAGATGGTTGCTCATAACAATTCTCAGGTTCTTGAAGTACATTACTCAGTCATAATGTGTTAGGAATACAGCCATCATTGCTCACATCAGACCCTCCCAAGTTCAAAAATATTCACCACATCTTTTGGCTTTATGTAGCAACAGAATTGCTACTGTGCGCTTGCCTGGATGGAAATAGGAAAAGGGTGGTCTTCTCTTGGATCAAGGATTGGCACCTATTTTGTCTATTGCCATTTACTGCTACATTTCTGGTCATTCTTTCACAAAAGGAGACCACACTTTTCCAAATTCCATAGTTTAGACTTGGTGCACGTATCTCATACACTACTTGAATCTGCTTCACATTAAGAGATGGAAGACACTGACAACTTGAGGATAAGGGGATGTGACTCAATCTACCTTGTACTTATTTATCTAACAACATGTTTGAGGAAGAAAGTAATTTTTGGAGTAAAATATGAGTGGATGATGTACTCAATCACAGTACAGGCACATCTTCCCAAGTCCTCTCCACAGTTAACACCCCTAGAAGAGCTTGCATATCCATTTCAGTATTAACTGATGATGGATGGGGATTTGATGGGTCATCTATTCAAAGGGATACCACTCTGGACTAACTTCTCTCAGCAAGCAGACTACTTGTCAGCACTTTGCTGCTGAAACAAGCCAAAAGACATGGTGAATATTTTTACTGGTTTGTGAGGGCTTGATTTGGGAGGTAATGGATGTACCATTAGTGTATTTTGATTGGACAAGTATCATCATGGAAACATACTGTTTTTTGTATAGATATCTTAATAAATGCATTTCCCTCTTTTTGGTCAAAATTTGTAATAAAATATTCACTTGTAAATGCACATGTCTTGATCATTGGGGCAGGGAAGTGGTTGCAAATATCCATCTTGATCGCAATGATTTACTCAGGACCTACCACCATTTATGCCTTGTGTATTGTTCTATTCAGCTTTGTCATTAAGTTGGTCACAAAAACAGAACTAAATGTATTCCAATAGGTTGACCATATTTGGGAGATTGAATGAGCCTCAAAGGTGGAGGGCTTCCAATATTGCTGAAGAGAGCTAACCCTAGGGCCAAGTGAGTTTCTGGTATGTCCCAGGTCTTGTTGCACTTCGTCTTTCATCCATCATCCATTGTGTATCCATCAGTAATTGCTATTTTAGGATTCTCATAAACCACATAACCAGTTTTTGCCAAATATGGAAAATTTGAGAGACTTGACAGAAAACAAAAAGGCATAGAGGTTTTTTTCATTTCCACACATGATGCTGAACTGCCATCAAATATAGACACCATTAACAAGAATAAGAAAACTTTTGAATGATTTCTCAAAAACCACTCAATAGAACTTGAGCAAATGTTACATAAACCATCACTGCATGAAGATTTTGTAATTTTGTACAAATGAAGCTGATCCACCATCAACTATGGTCACCATTACGGAAAATAGAAAAATATTTACACAACTTTATGTGAAAGAAAACAGCTTCAGATTTGTTCAGATAATGCCAGTCCTCTGTCAGATGTAGTTGCCATTACTACAGACACACAGGGCTTTCAAAATTTATACAAGTGATGCCAGTCTGCAGTCAAATATGTCCACTATTGCTAAGTAAAAAAAATCATTTAAACAACTTCTTCAAGACTGCTCAACAATATTTTACTACTTAATCAAATTGCACAAGATATAACAAGTAGTAATGTGGCATCAAGTCCTTCAAAATTTTGTTCAGTGCATGCTGATCTATCCTTCAATATGGCTACCAAAACTGAAACAAGATTTGAAAAACCTCCTCAGAAAACTGCTCAACAGAATTTGACCAAATTTGACAGTAAGCTTTTACATACATACAGATGGTGCTGATATACAGTTAGGTACGTTTGCCATTACTAACAATAGAAAAGTCTTTAATTTACGATCAAATATGGCCATCATTAGTATAAAGAAAAAATCTGTAAATAATGTCTGAAAACCCACTCAGTGGAATTTGACTTAATTTGACAGAAAGAATCTTGGCATACACGACTTTTTAAGTTTTTACAAATTATCTTGATCTGTCATCAGATATGGCTGCTGTTACTAAAAATAGAAATACTTTATAATTTCTTCTAAAAACTAGTATTTGATGAAATTTTAGTTTTGTAGCTTAAAGACCTGCCAGATTTAAACACATAAGTTGATCTACCATTACTTGTCCTAATTTTAAATAAAAGTTGAACAGAATTTGATCAAGTTCGACACACTGTCCTTGCATAGAAGCCTTTCATTATGGACAATGATGCTGATGTACTGTTAAGTATAGTTGAAGATACAGCGACCAAAATAACCCTGAAATAGTTGTTTTTGTAACATATGCAGTTGACAGTATTGGATGAAATTAGTACATAAAGCATTCAACTCACCCAGATATCTTGGCCAACTGCTCTTGCATTTGGCTGTTGGGCAGATGTCATCTAGGTCTACATGGGCCTTTTGTATGAAATGGTTTTGCTGTAAGTGAACAAGAAAACAATCGCTTGTGTTGCAGGCTTGGGATGATACGTTCAGGAACTGGGGAGTGGTGACCCAATACCTGGAGACTTATCCCAAGGATCCCAAAGTGAAATTGGATGACAACAACCCAGCTGCTCTGGGGGATGCTATACGACTGAAGAGAAAACCTCCACATCATGCCAATACAGAGCATGAACTAGAGGTGGGCATTGATAAAATACATATAATAACAATAATTGAACTAGAGATGATTGTTGATTTATGAATATGCCAGTGCAAGATGATGAGTACATATCCTTTTCTTGCCCATTGGATATACTTCCTTAGTGGTTTTCTCCGGGCTAAAGAAATTTATCCTACCTTAGGGGTGGATAAGTTCATGTGCTATTATTATGATTATATTTATTTCACATCATTGCTGCACTTATTGTAACGTGAATTTTCATATTGTGTGATGTTTTCACTGAAAAATTGCTAGATCATAGACAAGGAAAGAATCGTTCCATAGTTTAAGTTAACAATTTATGATTAAGTTTTTTTTTACTGGTGACATAATATGCTTTGCTCCTGATAGAGATTGTAGCCCCTGGGGCTGGAAATTGTGCCTTGAGCTGGACTTCCTTATCTTGCCTCAAGCATGGGAAGATGCTTTTAAATGTATAAGAGCCACAGAAAGTCTTATATAAAGCACAATTTGCATATGGTTACAACATATCAGTATGTAACATCCAAGTTTAGTGAATTTTTACACACAGCATTAGGAAGAGATAAAGAAATGGGGAAACAGACAGACTAAAAGACAGACATGCAGGAAACACAATATCCTGGTTGCTTATGAGAGTGGGGATTATTCATAAATTTTTGGTAAAGTCCACTAACCCTGTTAAACAAACTCTGACAGAGATTCCAAACATTCCAAAATTACTGCAATTTTACTATGAAACTTTAGGGAAATTTCCTTACTCCAAATTATATTGATGAATTTCCATAACATCAAACTTTTGAGGATAACATTTTGAACAGGAGATTTCTATGTGGACACAGGTTGGGATAAAAGTACTTTAGTACCAGTCTTTGAGACTGGTACATAGAATATATAGAATACATAGCCATAAATCAAGTGGGTAAGAAGAAACCAGTGGATTAATCTGTATATAGGTGAAAATGGTGGCAGAGATGGAGAGAAAAGGAAGATCCAGGTAGTTAATGTTAATGGTTATTGTTTTGGCCCAAAACATTCAAAGAATTCCAGGTGCCGGAAATATCCACCATGTATTCTCATTGAACCTTAATTGTTACTGACTGTTAGTACAGGTTCATGCAGTACTATTATATGTCAGTTTGGTACTTTTTACAAATGTGTCATCCATTCCAGAAAAACCGCCAGGATTTGAAAAAATTAATACTAGAATCCCTGATGAGCATGAGCATGATCATGGATTGGCATGTCTGATTTTGGCCCCCCCCCCATGTGTTTCATATTGCACTGGTTTTAAAATTAGGGTAGGTAGGTTATTTTTAATATTACCTATATTATAATGATTAGTATATATAATGTTCTAAGTGCTTCAAATACTTGGATAAATGGCTCAGTTAGATGCACGCAACAATTTTGGGATTGTTTTAAAAAAAAATTTTACCCTGCAAAAAGTGCTTGGGTCGGCAGTGTAAAACAGGGATGATTGGCTGACCAGAAACATATATATTTGTTTTTGGGCTTTAGTGCAGTGTGACGCCTCAAAACCAAAAACCTTTGGGACCATTTTATTGTTCATTTATTAGTTTACAGAGGATATTATAGCAGTGAAAAAATGTCTTTTTATATATGAGTAGATGATGTGCATCACAGTTCATTTCAACCTCAATTTTTTAGACCCCCCAAACCACACAAATGATACCTGCCTTAATTTTATAAGACTCCCAAAGACAGTCATTGTTACTTCAATACATGTATATAATTATTTTTCTCACTTGGAAAATTATTTGAGTGAATCATACTTCTAGAATTCTTTGTCTGAGGCTCCACGGGTAAAGTTTCAAAAGGTAGGCCACAAGAATGATTATTAAATGCTGCATGGTCCCCCCACCATTATATGGAGAATTTAAACAAAGGAAAATATATCAATCAAAATTAGATCAAAAGCAAATAAACATAATCTTTCCAGATTGTCTGATCTTCAGGTATTTAATTATAACCAGTTTACTGCAAAAGCTGTACCTTTAGGATGTAAAGACTTAAGATTAGCCTGTAATCATCAGTAATCTGTGTCATGTCAAGTATTGCTTTTACATTGCATGCCCTTGGAACATTTATTTGTCATTGGCACACTGATATGCCCACTCAGTATTTTCTGATTATAAATAATCTGGCCCATTGTGTGTCATTTGTGTTTACTTGATGCATGAACACTGGTTATTTCTGGAGCATACATATCCTTGTTTTATAGCATTAGGCAGTTAAAATATATTTCCGAGTTTGAAGTGAGCTTGGTTTTTCAGATACTGTGAAATTTGGTTTTTCAGTTTTCATATTACTGGTAGAGGAATTTCAGTTCAACAAGAAAAAAAAATTTAGAGAGGGATAAATTCAGCACCATTGCCATCTCGCCTCTGCGTGAGTTTGTCAGGTTCAGCCAATGTGGGTATGTGAGAAAACTTTCCAGTAGCTTCTCATGGATCGGTGGTTCTTTCCGGGGTTTTCCTGGGTTCTTCCTCCATCATTGATACCGGCCGCCATGTATAACCTATCTTGTGCTGAAAATGGCGTTAAACCGAACAACAACAACAACTTTTCCAATGAGATATTTGTATAATTATAGAATTTCTCAATTCTCTTTTCTTGGAAACGCAACATTTTAAAACAGAAATACTAAATTGAAGCAGACTGAATAGCAGTGTCTGTTGACACCTTGCACTAAAGGCCAGCTACCAGTTTTCATGACTTTTTAAAAAAGAAATAGCAAATCAAACAGTATGTATTATATATTCATCATTGGGAGAAAAACTTGGTTTAGACACTATTTACTGAGTTCTTACTTGGATTGTTTCCGTAACAAAATTGGGCAATAGATAGTTTTCAAGAGTAACCTGGTTTTCTTCATTAAAATTAAAACCTCAGTACCAGTTATCTTCATTTAAAAAGAACATTTATTTTTGTAAGAAATTACTTGTGAATTATAAATTTTATAATTAATTTTGCAAATGTTTTTAGAGGTAAAGCTTTTGAGATGGTCAGATGTCCATTGTCTATCATCAGTTGTCTGTTGCAACAGCTGTAATCAGAAAAATCACCTTATCTTGAATACCTCATTATTGTTAATCCTTCCAAATGGATGATCATATCAATATGGAGTTTCCACTAAAAGACATTTTTTGATGTCTGGTTGGTTTTAAATGAAAATGGTGCTGCTTTGACATCCAAAATTTCCACTTTGGCAGTCATCATGGAAATCTTATCTGTATTCCTGAATGGAAAGTCATATTGCCATGGAGCTTTCAAAGAAAGACTTAATATTTCTTCTTGGTCCTAAATGAAAAATGTTGCTGCCCAGACATTCATTATGGTCATCACTGCAGCCATCTTGAAAATGTTATCACTACTCCACCTGAATGGATGGTCATACCAACATGTGGTTTTCATGAAAAGACTTCTTTTGATGTCTTGTTGACTTTAAGTAAAAATTTGATATTGAGTGTGTCCACCGCAGTGGCCATATTGAAAATCTTATCACTACTCCGTTAATTCATATCAACATTGGGTTTTCAACAGAAGACTCCTTATGATACCAATTTTGTACGGAGTGAAAATTGTACTGATGTGACATCCAGTAAGTCCGCCATGGCAGCCATCTTGAAAATCATGTTATTGCTACTCCTAAATAGGGTTTTCACCAGAATAATTGTGATGTCTACAATATTTTCTGGCCTATAAGTTGATGTGGAGTACAAATCAACTTAGATAATTTTGTACATTTTTCATCCTTCATCCATGTATTAGCCAGTGTGGAGTATAAGACAAAGCCTGATCAATATCTTGGTTCGGCTTTTTTCATCAGTAACTTCCAGTTTCATGAATATTAGTGGTAGCACTATGCTGTTTCAGATTAATTGGAAAACTGCAGTCACCAATGCTAACATGTTTTTTGATTTCGTGTAGAGAGAGAAAAAGAGAGAGAGGTTCAGGAGGTTCAGGGCAGTATTTTTAAGTTACCTGATGATTATAATCTTTCTCATGTACTATATTCTATTCTCAATTGACACCTTTGAATAAACAGCTCATTCTTGTTTTAAGTACTATATACATAGTCAGAAGAATCACTTGGCTGTGCTAATTAAATGTCTGTAGCTTTGGCCAGATTATACCAGCTGACACCCGTTTGAAGACAAGATTCAACTGACGAGATCAAATTAGGCTACAACTTGGGAAATTAGGCTACCTTAGGGAAATGAGAAATGTAAACAAAATTAACAACAGACAGAAAACAAGTCACCTAAAAAGGAAAAATAAAACACTGTTTAAAGTTTCTTTAATATATGTATATGTATGAAATGTACACAAATGAGAAGAGAGAAGGCTTCATTTCTTTTTGTTCTCAATCCACTTGAGATTGTAAAACCAGTAATTCATGTGGATCAGTGATAAAGTTCAAAAGGGTTACTGACATTGTCTATTATCCAAAGTTAATATCAAGGTTTTAACTAGCCTGGATTGTTGTCAGAATTCAAAGACAAATTCATCAGAGAGATGCAGAAACAACAGTTTGTTAAGAATGATTATTGGTATGGTGTTGACATTACATTTTGAAGCTGAAATGCAAAACTTAAAATGGATCATTGATGATCTGTGAGTAGTCTCCCTCTGTTCTGAATTTTAACTTACATTATAGCCATTCTTTAATGAATATATGACTATTGTGAATATATCATTATGTGATGAATCTACAGTATTTTTTAAATATTCATCGAAGATTCAAGTTGTTAATGTGGATTTCATCCCCATGTCAGATTAATTATATCAGTGAACAAAGATGTACCGGTGATGCGGAGTGTGTCAGATAAAATACTGGTAAATCAAATAGCAATGGACCTATGGCTATAATGTGTTCAGGAAGAATTTGGAATGGTAAAAAAAGATGAATAAAGCAAAATCTGGTTCATTATTTTTATAGGAACAAACAATATGCTTTGCATAAGTAAATTACGTTACAGGTTATTGTCCATAAGTTTGCTAAGCAGCCAGTGAATTGTGAGTTCATTAATTGTTCTTTTTTATTTCTTCTTGGAGAAATCAGAAAATACAAGTACATACAAATTCATACAAAATAATGATAAAAAATCATAGTATAAAGCAGTCATAATAGTTTATAATAATTTATTGACACAGTAATTGAATAAGAGTTGATATAGCGGTGTGTCCCGTGTTTGATTTTGGTGATTACATCTCCTATTCACAGTATTACAGATATTTCATGCAGTTACAATGACATAATCAGTACACAAGTCAATTCAGAGTATAAGAAGAAGCCAAGACGTGTATTTCAAAGAGCAGACGTACAGGGCAGAAAATTTGGTATTTGGTCCTGAATGATTAAATATATTTCTAATATGGCTTCGAGTCTCATGATGGATGGTCATATCAACATGGGCTTTTCACTAAAAGTACTAGAATGGTGTCTAGTTGGTGCCTATTTAACATGCCACAGTGTTAATTTTAAAATCTCATCACTCAAGAATATTAGAGATGGTTTAAACACTCAGCAGTTAAAAATCAGAAGTGGTGTTTTCTTGAATTCCTTAAAGTCTGTTTGGACAGTAGAGCATTATTTCTTTAAGGAGGTCTTGGTTATTTAAACCAGCAGCATATAAATCATGACATATAAATCACATGATTAGTACATACCAGACTTGATCAAACATCAGCTGAAGTTTAAATCACACATTTGTATCTGAAAATGACATTTACATGATGCATGGGAGACAAAATCGTATGGCATTGTAGTCACTCTGCTGTTTGAATTTAGTTCTCAGTTGTGATTTCACATTGAGGTTAGAGATTGCATCATATCTGTCCTACAATAGGGATGTTTATTTGCAGTAGACTGAATTTACAGGTAAAAATTTGACATTTTCCAAAGCATACTCGGCTCATAGGTGTGAATTTGGGTATTAATTAACATTTTAAGGCAAGTTTCTAAGATTTTATATCATAATTACATACATTTAAGTGATATCCACTGCTAAGGTACAACCACTGACTGTCATGTAACAGCTAATTCTGCGAACAGATTTGCATGTGAAGATGACATGCATGGATAATCATGCTAACTGGTACATTTTGATAACTTGTAGCTAGTCGGTAGGTACAAACAAAACAAATAAGACAAATTTACAGAAAAATGTGCTCATCTTTTGAAAGTGCAATTCCTTAACTTGTTTACTAGTGGACAGCATTGACCTAAACATACCATTGTATTATGTGCCACTAGACAAGGATCTATGCTTTTTCTTGAAATAAGCCTTACACAACATCAAATCTGGGTCTGTGCTGCTTTTTGTTGTGGGTATATAATTGTTATGTATATGTAATTTAATTACTTGTGTGTTAGTTTTAAATTTTTTATTTTATTTTTATTTCATTACATGTTATTGTAATGATAACTTTATTCACTGGATTTGGCATTTTTCCGGAAAATTCAGTTCAGTTCTGTTTTGACCTGGTAAATAACCAGTATTGCTACATTGTATTTTTAGCTGATGTAGTTCCGGACCTTGATTCAGAACTGGTAAACAATGTTTTTTTATTTCTTTCCTAGAATGAAAATCATTGGTCATAATCAAGGTCCTACTTGGCTTGCATGTCAGTTCTATGTAAACAATTTTGTTTATTTTTATTCAATCTTATAGATTCGTTCAGTAGAATCAAATTCGTCCATGGCGTATGTGACAGCCGACCTTTGGTGTTACTACGCCGTTTGAACTAAGTGTTCATGTGACCCCTTCATGTGATTTAAAATTGAGGGTTAAAACTGATGTTTCGTAGTGATTTCAGTCAGTCATAATTCATACCTTCGGGCTTAAAGGTATTATTTTGTTATTGTCAGTTTGAATTGAGTTTTTATTTAAAATAATTTATTTTCCCTGGAGACTTTATTTAGTGCTCATCAGAATTCTTGGTGATTCAACAAGGAACTGTTGACACAACAGCGCAAAACAGATTATAGAGGACGTCATCGCCTTCCATCTTGGAACTTCATCGGGATTCGAACTTTGATTCACTTAGAACTTTTTTGTGATAGGACTTAAATTTTTTTAATTATTGGATTCATTTTTGGATTAGAGTCACAAACTGTAAGTCCTTTTTCATATTTTTACCTTGTTTTCTAGGGAAATAAATTATTCTGTTAAAATTTACAAAGCTTGTTGGCTTCACTCTTTTTTTTGTTACTTTTATACGAGCCTAGACACATAACAATAATACTTAACCAAATATGGTAATAATATATTTAAGTTGTAAGAAATATTTTCTGCATTATTTTCCAATATAGGACCAGTTAAATGAGTGGGCCAACATGACAGGCTTCCTGTGTGCACTTGGAGGGGTCAGGTTACAGAGTAAAGTCCACAGAGTTAGGTAAGTTTGCATTGGTTGCTGACCAAACCACAAACATGATCATGCCATGATGCCTTGAAATTAGCCAGGAATTGGGATTGGGGGTGTGGGCTGAATCATTTCTAACATAAAGCACTCTGTAGTGACTTTAAATTGGTGTAATGTAAGTAATATATCATTTACAATTGTTTTTCCCATCAATGGATAAAATGGAGCCAAAGGGCCCCTACCATGGCAAAAAGTAGGGTCATTTAGAAAGAAAGGGATCACAGATACCATTACCTGTTAATTGTTTATTTAGAAAATTCAACTTTGTATATTTGTCAGCCTCACCTATCATGATCCTTCCACACTGGCATTTGAATTTCTCACCTCCCCTTGTGTAACAGTTCCTCTCTGGGATTTATTTTGGACATTTGAGTCCAGTTTTTTTTTTCTCTGTATAGTACTATGGCAATAAATGGAGCAGTGTTATCGCTGAAGATTTCATCTTCTCTTCATTACATTTTCTATTCAGGATTGTTGCCCATGTGTGGTTTATTTAATACAAATCAATAACATGTATCCATCAGCCAATGAAATTCATCATCTTATGCTTCTCTGGAAATGAGTAAACCATGTTCATTAAGCCACCTTGGGGTGCACTCATTTAAGTCAGTCTAATCATAATGATCTTGATCTTTAATTTCTGATGTTTTTTTGTATGGAGCCTATGTGTGCCATGTGGGAAACTTTATCCTTTCTCTCACCAAAAGTTAACAATAAGAGTCAATCACACAACAGTTGCAGACTAAAATGAACTCGGAATATATTCAAGGCAAAGTTTAGAAAGAGATTATTGTAAAGTTTAATTTTTATTGATCATTATTTTCTCTTTGTAAATGCTTTGTACAGATTTGGAAAACATCGTAATTCTTTTTTTGATTACTTGAATTGTTTTCATTTTAATTCACAGCTCTTCAAGTTTGTCGGGATTTGACATAAGGAAGAGCAGTTTGATGCAGAGTTGTGCTACAACTGACTCCCAGTACTGTCCAGTTACACAGTAAGTAATGGGAAAATTAGGTACTTTGGAAGTTATTCCCTACAATTGACTTCCAGTACTGTCTAGTTACACCGTAAGTTATAGGACAATTATTGACTTTGGAATAATAAATTATTTCCTACAATTGGCTCCCAGTCCTGCTCAATTACACAGTAAGTTATAGGAAAAATATTGACTTTGGAATAATAAATTATTCCCTTCAGCTGGCTCCCAGTTCTGCCCAGTTCCACAGCAAGTAATGGGAAAATTATTGACTTTGCAAAATTATTCCCTACAATTAACTCCATGTACAGTCCAGTTGCAACATAAGTTATGGGAAAATTATGGACTTTCGAAATTATTTCCTACAACTGACTCCCAGTACTGTCCAGTTACACAATAAGTTATGGGAAAATTATGGACTTTCAAAATTATTCCCTACAGCTGATTCCCAGTACAGTACAGTCCATTTACACTGTAGGTTATGGGAAAATTAAGGACTTTCAAAATTATTCCCTACAACTGACTCCTAGTACTGTCCAGTTACACAATAAGTTATGGGAAAATTATGTACTTAAGAATTATTCCCTTCCAATAATTAAATTTAAAAATGCCTGTTGTATAAAACCCAAACAGAATTGTCCAGTAGATTTAAACCATGCAATACACACAGTGCAATAGCAGTGTCACCAGCAATATAGCTCTGCCCATACAGTGTGTGAAAACTTTCCATTCAGCTAGACTGGAAATAGTAAAGATGACCCTGACTTAAGCGACAGTTGTGTTCCCAAGAGTGGTTTGCATAACTTGAAATCAGATAATTGAATTATTAGTTTTATGGCATTGAATTTTCATTGAAATATATGTAATTCAGTTAACTTTAATAATGTTTATTTTAGCCATTGATGAATCCTAATTTTCATGTTTTAGACCACTAATTTCATTAAGGGCTGTTCCATTAACACATACATGGGACCCAGGGAAAGCACTTTTAAAGTGGGGTACTCACCCATAGATGCAAATTAGAATTTTCTTATCATTTTAATATGAACTTGTTGAAATCAAAGTAGCCTGGCATATATCATGTATGTTTAAATGGAACAGCCCAAATTTTTAGTCGTCACTACAGATTTTAAGTATAAAAAAATTTTCGTACGTAATAGTGTTATTACGAAATTTGTGCAAGTTGAAATCACATGTCTGCAGATACCTGTCCTGAAATGATTGGATTGTAGGTGAAATGAGTCGCCTAGATTTTATAAATTTAGGTATTTTCATAATCAGTATTATTTAACTGCATTCTTTTCTGTTTCATTCTCTGACCACAAATGAACATCAATATTGTATAGAGACTACCACTGCCACTGAGAGGCAAATAAATAATAGAACTATGAGACTAAAATGTGTTTCATGGTGAATGCCAGGCATGTGTTGATGAATAGCATTTGATTTTGAGCCCATCATTATGTTAAAGGACATGTATTTTGCCAGCAATTTGTTCATATTTCTTTTTATACAGCATGTAATAAGGTCACTTTCCCAGTGCAGAAGGGGTGGCCCAATAACAAATATTTTACTTTTTTGACTTAAATATTTAGATTTTTGTGGAATATTGTTCATGCATATATTTTTTTTCTACAATTGTATTTATTATAAAAACATTTTTTTCCCCAACACTTTTTAAACATTGCTTACAAAGCAGTTTTCATAAAAGAAGAATGCCTTTTGGACATTCATTGCAATTATTAACGCTTTCTTTTTAAGATAAACTACACTTTATTCACTGCAGAACAAACAAAGTCTCATATTTATATGAAATGGTATTAAGATAAACTACACTTCGTTTATTGCAGAGCAAATAAGTAGAGGATATTGGCCTGAAAGGAGTGAATAACATATATTTCATCAAGTGCATGAGAAACTCAGTATTTTGACAAGTGGTGAAATCATGAAATGAAATATATATGTTGTTCACTCATAGTAAGCAGATTTTCTTTTTATTTTGTGCTCAAACATATTGGCTAACAAGCTGTACTGTGTAACAGATTGAAATAGCAGATTTCTTACTGGATCCCACGCAATGTCAGCAGTTTACTGTTTTGTTATTATTTGCATAGAAAATAAAAACAAACATAATTCTCCTTCCAGATTCAGAGTGAAATTGCACATTAAGAAGAAAAAAAGAATGGATTTGAATTTGAGTCATCTATAATGGGATGTGGCCATATTTACTGCCAAATACTTATGCATCTTACAATAATATTAAGAACACCATGAATGAGTTTGAGATATAGCATCATACAACATTCTTAAAAATAATAGTTTCTTCATCAAGTTATGGTCCCTAATTGTCAATCCCCCTGACTTTAGCATTGAATTTCAATAAAATTTGGCATGCTACATTATACTGATGACACTGAATGAATTTAACTCATTATTCCGTATTGTCATTTAGAGGAATTATGGCCCCTGAATGCCAAATTTTGATTTCCCAATGAAAGTTCCTTTGTTCAAGGCAGCCCTGCTGAGCAAATTTTATAGAGCAGGGCCCTTTGCAATGCACCCATTACTAAAAGCTTTCATTTAAATAAGCCCTAGTCATATTAAATCATTGTAAACTAACTATTGGATGAAATGTTTTAATGAACTGCAGTAAAAGCCATTTCTTCTGTGGGGTTATGTAATCTTAATTTTCAAGAAAATTAAGTATGATTAAGAAGTCATGTTATGCTTAGAATTTAATGTTTTAATCAGGTTCATCAGTAATCTTCTGAAACTGCTGATCTGTCAGAATGAAAAGTTTGGTGCCCAGATCCAGAAACATGTGAAGGAGTTGGTGGGACATGAGTTGAACTCCGCCCTGTTTCCAATATTGTTTGACCAAATCAAAGTCTGTGTGGATAAATTCTTCGATCTATCAGGACAGGTTAGTCCATTTAAGTATTATTTTTAACACAACACATAGCTCATTGGGAAGATAAATATATCCGTCATTATGTTATAATTGTGTTCCTTGTTAAATTTGCTTTTCACAAGCCTGATATTGTGCTAACTATTCATTATGCCCATGGGAACTAAGATGTAGTATTTTTGTACTTTAATACTAGTATGTATTGGATTTTTCAAGTTGGCTTTCCTTGTTTATTTTATAAATCAAAGGCTGATCTGTATTCTATGCCAGGCTCATCACACGTTGGTGTGGCCTTTCCATAGTGACAGTTGCAACCTCAGTGCAGAATTTGCAGGGGATTGGTTGGTTTGAGTGATATCAAGGCACACAGCTTTGCAGCTGTTTGATTTTCTACACATTGGATGTGTACAGTTGGGTAAAATATTTGGTACTCCATGCTGCCCTTGATGTCATTGTTTGCTGATTATTTCGTGTTCACAGTTTGCCATGGTGCTGTTTTTGGTTCTCTTATTCAACTTTGATTACCTTTTTTTTCCATCAGTTTACTGGCCATAGACCAGAACAGCTTATGGGATGGTCTATTGTCCATCATTGTTATGTATATTTAATTTGCATTGCTTGTTAGTTAGATTTTTATTTATTTATTTATTTATTTATTTTTATTTCATTATATTCTACGGAAAATTGTATGTTGGACTTGTCCAAATTCAGGTTCATTTTCTACTTGACCAGAGTCCTTGATATTTTTTTATATTCTGTGAACAACTAATACATGGCAAATAGATTCATATGATTATGTTTTTTTTTTTAGGATTATTATCTTGGCCTGAGCCAAGGACATTCTGTTTACCAAATTTTATTTTATATTTTTGTAAGTATTAGGAACCTTCTAGAAAGTTATTTTCCATTAGGTAATAGTTCTTTGTTTTTTAATAGAAAATGCTGACTGGAACCTGAGGTCAAGTAGAGGATTATATAATCTTGTTTTCTAGAAATTATTCATTTGTGCTTAAGATCTGAGCAGAATATCAATTGTATTATTGTTGTTTCCAGTTGTTCATGCTGGCTGGAATTTTATTTATTCAGATTATTTATTCACTGGAAATACAAAGTGCTTATCAAAAATAACATTCTTGGAAATAGAGATTGAATTTATTATGAAATTTCAAATAAGGATATATTCTTGGATTATATTGTTGTGATCCAACAAAAGACGGTTGGCACCATCACTACTATGCAGGCCACCACAGGCACATCAACACTTCCAGCATTGGATTTAATTTGGATTTCCACTAAAGTTTATTCAGAACTTTAATCATTAGGACTTGTGTCTGTAAATTCTAGGGAAATAAGTTGTTTGTTGAATTTTACAAAGCTTCTTGCTTCTCACTCTTTTCTATACCATAGAGTCATAATATCATCTGTCCATCCATCCATTAGCACAAATTTGTTATCATTACTCCTCCTGAACTACTTGGAGGATTGCCTTGAAACTTTACACTCAAACATTCAACCCGTGGTCTAACTGGTCCGAAATGAAAATGATACCACTTGGAGATCCAATATGGCCTCCACAATCCATCTGGAAAATTTTGTTATTGCTGCTCCTTCTGACTGGATGTATTTATAAAAATGGGATTTTCAGTAAAAGATTTCATGTGATGTGTAGCAAGTTCTAAATGAAAATGTTGCTGATCTTGTATCTAATACTGCCACCTTGGCAGACATCTTGGAAATCTTGTTATTGCTATCTCCCTGAATGGATGGTCATCTCAACAAGAGGTTTTCACCAAAAGTCCTTGTATGATATCCAGTTGGTCCTGAATGAAATTGGTGCCAATTGGATGTCCATTATGGCCACCATCTTGAAAATCTTGTTATTACTACTTCTCCTGAATGGATGATCATGGCAGTCATATTGAAAATATTGCTATCACAGCTCTTCTTGAAAAGAAAGTTGTATTGTCATCGGGCTTTCACCAGAAGACATCTTATGATGTTCACTTAGTCTTAAATGAAAATGGTGCTGGTATTAGGTGTCCAATATGGCTACCATGGCAACCATCTTGAAAATCTTGTTGTCTCTACTCCTTTCCAATGGATGGCTATATCAGCATGGGGTTTTCACCAAGAGACGCCTTATGATACCTAGTTAGTCCTATACTGAATTGGGGCCAGTCCTGCATCCAATATGGATTCCACAACTGTCGTCAAAATCTTGTTGCCACTATTCCCACTGAATGGATGATTAGTATGACATGGGTTTTCACCAAGTGCTAAATGAAAAGGGTACCAGTTGTACATCCTGTACAGCAGCCATGATGAATGTATTAAAATTCTCATTGACATTACTCCAACTGATCATTATGACATGGGGTTTTCATCAAGTCCTAAATGAAAAGGGTACCAGTTGTATATCCTATATGGCTCCCATGATGAATGTATTAAAATTCTTGTTGACATTACTCTGACTGATCATTATGACATGAGGTTTTCATCAAGTCCTAAATGAAAATGGTACCAGTTGTACATTCTATATGTCTGCAATAATGAATGTCATAAAATTCCCGTTTTTAGCATTGTCCTTTGAAATAGAATTGCCTCTCCAGTAGTTATTTTCTTATTGTAATTGCAGGTGATAGTGACAGATCTGAACACCCAGTTCATAGAAAATGCAATATTCATAATGAAGAACATTTTGGAGATGAAACCTGACCAAGCATGTGAACACCTGGGAGTCACCAGTATAGAGTCCCTGATGTTAGCCGTTGTCAGGTAACTTCCTCAAGACATTGATTATAACAGACCATTGCATTTACGAATTTGATGTTATTTAGGTTGTACGTTTGTACTTATTTATTTTCAAGTAACAGCTACTTCATGTATATATGTATTCTTTTGATTTTGATGCATTTAAAGAATTTTTTGTGTTACTGACCATAGACCAGAAGTGTCTGTGATCAGTCCATCCATCCATTGGCCCAAGTTTTGTTTCATTATTTGTCTTAAACTACCTGGATGATTGCAATGATACATTCATCCCATGATCTAGCTGATCCTAAATAAAATGGTGTTACTTGTACATCCAATGATCTCCTGAATGGAAAGTGATATTCACATTGGGTTTTTACCAGAACAATTATTATGAGGTCTGATTAGAAAAAAATGAAAATAGTGCCCATGATGTCCAAAATGGCCACCACAGTGACCATCTTGAAAATCTTAGCACTACTCCTGAATGAAAAGTAATATTGTCATTGAATTTTCACCAGAAGAAATTAAGAAATTATTGCCACTTGCACATGCAATATTGCCATAACAGTGGTCATCTTGAAAATCTTGTTATTCTGCTTTCAACAAAATAATTCTTATGTCTAGTTGATCCTTGATGGAAATGGTGCCAGTCTGATATCCAATATGGCCACTTTGGTAGCCGTCATAAAAATCTTGTTATTGTTACTTCTCCAAAATGGAAAGTCATATCTACATCAGGTTTCCACAGGAAGATGTGTTCTTGATCCTATATGAAAATGGGGCCAATCCCACACCCGCAGCAGCTAATTTAAAAATCTTTTTATTGCTGGAGAATATCGGAATTGGTTTTAACACTAAGCAGTTAAAAGGAAGATATGGTCTTGTTTTAAATTCCTAGAAATTCTTTTTGGCCAGTAGAACACCAGTCCCGTTGAGTGACTTTCATTAAAAAAGTCTATGCATAATGCAGATGCCCCCTCTTGTAGTAGTGCTAGTTAAAATCATGTCATTGAGATCTTAAATTTAAGTCCTGTGACATTCTTGTGATAAATGCTGTATTGTACTCTTTATAAACTTACCATTAATTGATGCTGAGAATTGCAACTTATTTTAAAACATAGCTAAAGGCACAGAAGCATGAACTATTGGTCAGAGTGATCTGGCTTGGGATACAAATGATTGAAGAACTTAGAAGTCTCATTATTTGTTAACTATACCATCAGCAGTAATTAGCAGTAGGTATCAGATCTCCAACTTAAACTAAAACCCTCAGACGTGAGCAATATATGTTGACTTGTATACATGTAAACCATTAATATTTAAATTTTTCCAGATATGTTCGACATTTGGATTCAACAGTCCATGCCATACAGATCAAAATCAAATTGTGTCAGCTGGTTGAAGCAGTAAGTAATTTGTATTCATAATGTTTTATAAATTTTTTTTCCATTTAAATGGCATAAACCAAATAAATTCTACACATTAATCATGTGTTGTCAGCATGAAATATGAGCTTTCTTAAGAGGTTTCCAAGAAATTATTTTTGCTGTACTGTGCAGATTAATTTGTACTTGCATTTAGTTAGGTTTTGCTGTTGTAGGAAGATAGAAAGGATATATATATTGTTGCCCTTATCCATTATCTTTTGGTCAGTCCTAACGGTTTTGCTGTAAGGTCAGTGGAAATTCATGTTCCATGCAGACCTGCCAACGCTTATGATTTTGCCATAAGTCTTAGGAAAATGACCCTTAAAATACAGACTTTGGAATAAAGGCAGACACTACAGAAATGTGATTGTTGCGGTAAAATCTGGATAACTGGCTTGTCCGTGTTTGATTTGGATATTTCATATTAGATTTAGTGGAGTTAGTCAGGGAACCAGGCTAACTTTACAGTAGTACCTCAGATGCTTTAAACTGCACAGATTTTATTATACAAAGCATCTGTATAGAATTTGTTAGATGTGGCATCCAGCAAGTGATGCATGTTGAAGATGATAGGGAAAATAAGCCCCTTGAAAGTGTTAATAATCATTACAGAAGTATAAAAAGGATTATTCAGATTGCTGTGAAGAAAAGCAGGAAGGGACACAATTACGTTTATTGGACATATCATGTTGATTTGAGTGTGATGGCAGGAGATATGATTACCATTGTCATGTGAAATTGTAAAAAGATTCCAAGAATTACGTCAAGTTAAGAGCTATCAACAAGCCATTAAGCCATTGTGTTGCATAGGGTTTGGAACTGATGTTTATGCAACTGTACCAGAGGTATACAAGGTCCACATGTACTTTACAAACTTTACGGTTGAACATAATGTTTACTCTCGCAGTATGTTTTGAATTCTGAACTTTTCAAATACATGTTTTCCAACTTTACAATTGCAGTATATATTTTGTTACACCTTACTGAAAAACCAGTCAAACTTAATGGAAACAAATCAACTGCCTTACTGAGACGGTCTTCTTAGGGTAGGCAGGTCTATCCATGGACAGATAGGTTGGGGTGGATCCCTTTAGGGAATGACATATTTCTAGGTTTGGAGTGAATTGTTTAAGGTATGAGAAATTTCTGTTTTTGGGTTGAATTCTTTAAGGGTATGAGAGATTTCTAGATTTGGTGAGAATTTTATAAGTGGTAGGGTACTTGTGCTAACCTAGTCTCAGCTGAAGATTTTTGAGTGCAAAGTTACATTTTTACCATTGAAAATGATATGGTGTTCCAGCACTTTCACAGACTTCCAACTTTCCATAAATTTGCCAAATTATGATTACCAACATGTCTTCAGTGTTGTTAGTATAGATTGACCAGAATAATCTGTACATCAGACATACTAGTGGAATATGTATGAGGATCAAGTCCACTTGCACAACAAGAATTTTACCATGCATCATGTTACATGATCTGGATGCAACTTCTTGTGTGCATCATAAGTAAGACTGTTACAGTACTGTTTTTATTTTATTTTAGGAGACTAGACCCTTTTGTCTGTTGAAATTGAAGGTCATGTGAGCAGGATATGTTGGTCAGTCTTTTTTATTTGCCAAGCCATGTGCAGCTGAACACAATGAATGGACCCAGATGCCAGTTTGGTGAATTTAAATCAAGAAAATACTTAAACTGTCTTTAGGAATTTGGCAAATCTAGGTACATATCCCTGTTGTAGTTGTATGGTGGACATAGGCTTTAAAATTGAGTAACAGTATTGAGATATATAAGAAAGTCAGTGTGCAATTTCAGTTTGAATAAATTTTCCATAAGGATAAATAAATCCCCATTTCCTTATCATCAGATGATGCTTAGACGTGATGACCTTACATTCCGTCAAGAGATGAAGTTCCGCAACAAGTTGGTAGAGTATTTGACTGATTGGATCATGGGTAATTCGCATCAAGTCAACATCCAGGGCGACTTTTGTAGTATGTCCAGGTAGGTCATATGTTGATATTAGTATTATTACATCTTTATGTAAATATTGTTTGGTCAGAGCCTGATTATGTAGACTCATTCGGAGTCATTGACTTTTTGCCATTAATTTTATGTTAGATAGTGATTTTCAAATGACCTGGGCCTGTTTGTTAGTTTGTTACTTAGCTTTTTTCATTTTATTTTGGGTATTTTTGTCAGCATTTACATGAATTTTTAATGGAGGAACTGTTGCTGTATGTCTCATTCATGTACCTTCCCCGATGACATTAACATTAGGGATATAAGCCTGCTACCTCCCAGATCCAGTCCTACTAAAATGACAAAAATTTTTCTTTCCTGTCTATCTCATATATACAAAGGGCACTAACTCTTGCCCATTTTCTCTCCTTGCCACCTCTTTGTGTCGCCAGTTTTTAAGCTTCACTTCTATACAACATCATTGTACAAGACACATACCATGAATCCAAAGCCAAATTTGTTTTAAATTCAAACATTCAGTATAGGATTTTGGATTGATTTTGATTAATATTCATTCCTATACAGGTGGTAAATGTTTTTTTTGTTGTTGTAAGTTTGTGAATATTTTGTGAAATTCTGACACTTTCTTGGACATGGCGACTTTTTTGTACACATAGTATAATATGCTATTGTTGATGCCGGTTATTATTTATGGTTTTGCGCACACTACCATTTACTTGCTTGCCCAGTAATGGGTGATGTTTTAGCAACTTATAAACATACTGCATTGTTATTTTTTGTTATGATTTGTTTTGTTTCGTTGTTTCAGGGAAACCTATCTTTGAATTGTAATAGCTGCAGCAAGTTCAAGGCTAAGGAAGACACGTTTATGTTGTGCCATGCATGTGCAAAATTTTCTTTGTCAGTACTATGTAGTGTGTGAGCTATATGGCCCAAGAGCATATATACCACAGTTTTGCAGAAGTCAACCAAGGCAAAGAAGGAGGATGACGATGCAGATTTTAAAAATTCCTACAAGTAGTTACGATACGATGGGGGAGTGTACCTCAATTTTTAGGCAGCCGAGGTGGCATGTCCAAGATTGACTTTCAGGTTTGTAAGTCCGGGGGCATCAGGTTGTTAATGGATCCAATGGATCTTTCCTTTACTACTGTATTGCCATCCACGATCATCCAGCCAGTCATCCAACCTTTCCATAACTGCTGTATTGACATCCACGATCATCCAACCAGTTGTGCCAGCCATTCATCTATCTCAATCTGGGGATCTTAATGAAAAATCTGTCCATATTGCCAGGCCTATTGCTTCATCTTTCAACAATTACAAAGATCTTAGTGATAGATTTTCCATCCATACATGTCTTTGGCTACATACAGTTACAATTACAGGGATCATAGTGATAGATCCATCCGTCTTGCCAGATCATTGGCTTCATCTCTTTAAAATTACAGAGATCTTAATGATAGACTTGTCCATCCTAACACACCCATGGCTACATACAATTACAATTATGGGAATCTTAGTGATAGATACATCTATTTTGCCAGGTTTGTGGCTTTTTATCGCTAAAATTGTGGATGTCATGATGAGAGATTTTCCGTCATAACATGCCTCTGTCTACATACAATTACAGTTACAGGAATTTTAGTGATAGATCTGATCATCTTGCCAGGTCTGTGGCTTAATATCTCTACAATTACGGAGGTCTTAATGATAGATCTGTCCATCTCGCTTGGCATAAGACTGCCTGAGTACATTATGATGGATATTTTAGTGGTAGCTCTGTCCATTCAGTCATGTCCAATGTACGGCTAGTACTGGCACCAACCGGCCTGGCTTCCGCATGGCCTGTTATCAGCCATCCATACTGGTATGACAGTATTAGCTGGCAGAAATGGCTTCCCTTTTATTCACTGCTTACCCACAGGTATTGGCTGTGAATTAAATATAGATGATGGCATTGCATCGTCATTACTACAGCAAATGGTTTATCCCGAAATGAAAGCAGACCTTAAACAGACTGTTACAAAACATTCCACAGCTTATCATACTGAACTCCTATGTTAGATAAACATTTATCTGCAGTTAACATATGCGTCCCCCACTTTTTTTAAGTGGATTTTTTTAAAAAGAAATTTCATGTTGCATCAAGGTGAATTTTGAACATTGTTACATGTTTTTGATGTTGGATTTGGCCTCCTTGGTGATTTTCTGACTGGCAGGATAAAACTTGGTCAACCATCACTCCTGGGAATTGACAGCCAGGAAAACTTGGTCAACCAACACTCCTGGGAATTGACAGCCAGGAAAACTCGGTCAACCAACACTCCTGGGAATTGACAGCCAGGAAAACTTGGTCAACCGACACTCCTGGGAATTGACAGCCCAAATTGCTCAGGTCATTTAATAGTGCATCTCACCATTCAGATGTGACTGTGTTGATTGCCGCTGTGTGCCATAACATATTTAAAAAATCCAAATCATTTCAGAGGGGCTTCAGTTTTCATTTTTCCCACCCATTCCACTTTGTTCCTCTCCCATTCTATTGGACATGCTGATAGATCTGGAGAAGGACAAAATTCTTTAGCTGGAGATGCAATCAATCATTGACAGATGGGCCATGGAGATTGTACAAACCCACAGTCTCTGGGTTCTTTTCGTGGCTGTTGCATACCAAAAAGCCAAAGGCAAGTTGCTGTTCATAATTCATTCTGCTGCCAAGGTTCAAGATAGAGAACTATACATCTCTCCATCCAAAGGGACAAGTACATCATCAGTCTTGATGTCATAGATGCCTTCTCACATATACTTGGGCAGAGTTTACCAATTTAGAGTTCTTCTGTTCAGTCTAAACATGAACTCCAAAGTCTTTACCAAATTATGGATTGTGTCATCACCCTGTTCCAGTAGACTTTCTCTATGGCAGTGGCGGTGTATCAGGACAATCTACTCCAAAAACATACAGTAAGTTCTATTCTCCTTGGGCCGAAGCAATCTCCTGTCCATTTTGAATCATCTCAGTTTTCTAGTGAATTGAACAAGTCCAACCAGCACCCAACCCAGTGTTTTGTCTACCTGGGTATGGAGGTTATAACATGTCATCTTCTGTATCTCCTTCATGTCTGTGTCCTACAGCTTTTGAACTCGTACAGAGTTGATTGCAACAGGACTGGTATTTTAGTGAGAAAATGCTTTTAAAGGACTATTGTCAAGTCAGTAATGTAGTCCCTTTGAGTGCCTCAGTCCCTCAACTAGTCAGCTCTTTTCTTTGGCTCTACAAGGAGAAAAAGTGGGAACTAGTTACCATCCAGTGCTGCTGCTTGATGATAGTCTGATCCATTCAGACATGGTAGAAGAGATATCAATCATGAAAAAGACTATCAGACCTAGCAGCCAGTTTTGATTTGAAGAGGCAAAAATCCCTCACACTGTATTCAAACTGGAATCTCTCCTGGAATTTATCACGGCTCAGTTCAGAAAAATTAGAGCCATTCGCTCCCTTTCATGTAGATAAGGCAAGAGCAGTGGCCATGCAAGATCATGTTGGTTCCCTCAAGCACTACATGAAGCGTACAGAGACAAGACATGACATGTGCAAAAGACTCTTTCACCCCATGAAAGGTGAGAAATCAGGACATCACCTCCCAAGCCTTAATCTTTGTGGCTCAAGTGGCTTATATGCTTGGTGTACTCTGGCATCTCAAAAGATCAGGGTCACCTGATGAGAATATCAGTTCATGAAATTAGAGAGATCTTAATGAACCTGGCATTTGAGTGTAACATTTGATCTGAGACATCATGCTGTTGGCAGGCATGCAGCATCAGCCTTTTTGAGTTTTTACGTCAGGGATTTATCTTCACAGTGACTGGGGCACAATTGAAACAAGACAGGCTTTTAACTTTGTTGGATTCACCAATGAATTTTGATGGTAAGAAGCTTTCAACCTGATAGAACAGTCAGGGTTCACATGACCATATGATGTGTTGCTTGAAGTAGGAGAGTGGTTTATTGTTCAGATAAGGGAGAAGGATAACCAGGGTAGGATGCTCAGCATTCCCTCATTACGTATTATTGTAATGTTAACTCTTTACCTTTTGCTGATGAATATATGTGATGCTAAAAGTAGCCTTGTAACCCCAGAGACGCATATACAAGCTGCTAATAATACTCTCTCTGTCCCGGCTGGCTTATACATGCATTTCCGTCCAAGGGTTGGGAAACTTCAGAGATGCATATAAACGTTTCGTATTAAAGCTTTGCATTAGATGAAATCGCAAACATCTGGTCTTTTTAACAATATTTAATCCTTACATAAAATGATGACAGTGTTCTCTTAGTAGTTTTACAGCATATAAGCAGGAATTTCTTTTGAAAATGAGGTCATCTGTCAAAGTGAAACAAAATGGCAACATTCATGTATCAGGACGACAATTCCAACAAAAGTTTTGAAGGGTTTGAAATTGATGACATTGCCTTTCACGATCCGATGAAAGACGAAGGATCGGACATTAGTATAAGTCCTGTTCCGACACCTGACATTTCAGAGTTATCTGAATCTGAGGATGAAATGCACAACGATCTTTTCTGGTCAGGACATGTGGGACCGTTACATGTGGACAGCTTTACATAGATTCAGGGCCAACATTTAATTTAGATGAAAATGCATGGGAGATAGATTTCTTTTTACAGTTTTTACCCAAAGAAATATTCCAGTTGTGCAAAATAGTGGTGAGAAAAGTAGTCTAATATACATTATAAACACAACAGATATCTTGAGGTATATTTTTTTATTATGAATATATGAATATAAACATTGATTCCTGAGGATTATATGTACTTGTTGCTGGAAATGAGTGGCACAAAACTTTGGTAAGTGTTTAAAATATTAGTTTTCATTAAATTACACAGTTTGCACGGGACAAGATTGATGTAGAGAATGTAGATAGCATGTGCACTAACTCAAGAAGCTCTCACTCAGGCAGCCATTATGATGCTGTGGGATTCCGCCTACAAACAGCAGCTAATCGGCTAGCTGCTTATCAGGCTTAGTAGGCAGGGCAGTAAGTAGTTGCAGAAGGTAAAGAGTTAATGTGATAGGGAAACATTTTTGAAGGAGAAAGCAAATTTTAAGTCGATTATTTTTCTCCAATAATACCCTTCCATCCACTCTGCCATGTGATCATCCTTTTTGGTATATTGTTCAGCTTAAAAAATAGCAACACCTGGAGGTGGCAATGGGAGGTAATGTGCAAGAGTTACTGCCCTTTGTATGAGATAGAAAAGACGAATTTTCGTTGTTTTATTAGGGCTGGATTCGGGAGGTAGATGGCTTATATCCCTAACATTACTGTGATCAGGTAAGTATTCTCTGAGAAACTTGATTTCCAGCAATAATAATGTTAATATTTTTTTTATAGGGCACAGTGTTGAAGTGCTGATTTAACAAAATATTTGGTTTCCAACTTTGAAACTGTTTTTATTATCTCGTGTGGAGAATTTGAGTCGCTTTCAAGTTGTAATACCATGCAGCTTACTAGCTAAATGTTAAAAGTTGCATCATTTTGAGTAAAGAACAACAGACTTGATAAGTAAAGTATTCATTAGGCTTAGTAACATAGTTAAATCAGCTATTTTTTTTTTTAATTGGTAGGCAACATTAGTATAAATTTTCATCAAAATTGAACAAAAATGACCAAATTATTTCATTATATGAATCTGTACATGTGATTTATTGTTTTGGTGTCACAGTTCTGTGACAGTGAACTTTGACAAACTATGAAATGATTCATACAAAGCTTACTAATTACAACTATCCTATTCATAATTCTACTGGAGTCACTGATGAGCTTGATTGACATTTAATAGTAAAGAGTGTAAAGAAAATGAGGAATTTTCAAGAATCGGAACTCACAGGTTCTTCCAGTGTTTGGTGCTTCTGCTGATTCAAAATAAGTCAAACTTCAGTAAATCAAGTCATTGCTAGTAATGGTTAAAAATAAATAACCCAAAATAAATCTGCAGATCTGCGACTACTACAATGTACTGTAGCCAGAATTTTCAAAGTGAAGTCTTCTTTATTTGCAGATGTTCCTAGGTTTTTATGCAGCACAATTTGTGTGCAAACATTTGCTTTTTTATTTATTTTAAATTTTGCATATTTGTTTTATTTGTGCATATTATTTTTGTATTTGATGTTCATTGGTGTCTCCTCATGCACTGGGTGCCAAGCTCTCTTTACTGTTAATAAATTCAATACTGTATATTGGTTAAAAATACTGTATATACTTAACAAGTTGAGTCCAACTGCAAACTGCAGAGCCAGAAAATGTGGCAGCAGATATGGGTCTGTGCAGTTTGTTAGGACTAATCAGTAGAACAAACAACATAGACCCCGACCTGCCAGTGCACTATGCAGTAGCAAAACTGTAACATGTGCTAAGTAGCCACCTCTGGAAGCGAAAAAGTGTCCTCTTAAAGCAGGTGGGCCTTAGGACAGGTTCAGATCTAAATTTATCTCATTGGGTCTTGAATGTGGCTGTTTAAGACAGGTGATTTCTTTATGTATATTATCTTTAAGGTAGGTTTGAGTAAGAGATGTTGAAGCCAAGCTTTGCAAATCATCATAAAGATACTTAAAGTAAAAGAACAAATCACAATATGTTGCTGTATCTAATTAGAGGGACTTGTTCACATGATTCCAATTTTCCTAACTAGAGGGACTCCTTCACATGATCAAAAATTTCCAAATTAGAAGGACTTCTTCACATGATTCCACACATATGATTCCAGTTTTCCTAATTAGAAAAACTCCTTCACATATGATTCCAATATTCCTAATTATAGGGACTGCATCCCATATGATTCCACTTTTCCTAATTCGAGGGACTCCATCACATATGATTCCAATTTGCCTAAGTAGAAGACTCCTTCACATATGATTCCAATTTTTCTAAAATTTGAGGGAGTCCCTCCAATATGATTCCTTATTCCTAATTATAGGGACTCCTTCCCATATGATTCCAATTTTCCAAATTAGAGGGACCCCTTCACATATGATTCCAGTTTTCCAGATTAGAGGACTCATTCACATATGATGCCAATTTTCCTAATCCAGGGGACTCCTTCCCATATGATTCCAATTTTCTTAATTGGAGGGACTCATAAGAATGTTTTCCTTACACTGTGGACCAGTTTTATTTGAAGGCAAACCAATTTTCATTGTAAAATACAAAAGACAAAATTTAGTAGCAGAGTGTTGTCATCCTGCTGTCCCCATGATCAGGAAGGAGATATCATGACCTGTACATTCATATGCAGAGATGCCATTAATTCTGATTTTGGTGGAATCATTTCCATTTTAAGCCTCAAATTAGTACGTCTGATTTTTAGGTCAGTTATAATATATGTAGGTAATCTGACTCATTGTAATTCTTTTGTGAAAGTGTACCTTTCTTATTTCATCAAGGCCGTTGAATATTGATCAGTCAGAAATCATATCAGCATAGTGCCCTGATTCACCTGAGAAAGTTCAAGTAAAGTGTCAGAATGAAAGCTAGTGATGAGAATTACACCCTGATGATAAAATCGGTGTCAGACATTCTAAATGGAATATGCAAGGCATCAGCAATGGGTTTTACTTGGGCAGACTGCTTCATCTCACATGGTGGGAAAGTTGACTGCAGGATACATATTTGAACCAGGCAGTAAAATTCACCAAACTTTGTACCTAGGTTCCCATCTGGTCACTGTGATTTTTAGGGCATTTGTCAGTGGGGTCTAAGGTATTATAATTGTAATTAGTGATATTTAAAACAAAAATTCTCAAACTTTCTACGTCAGATGTATTTGTTGCACAAGAACACATTATCTTTTATTAATACTGGACCTCTGGGTCACTGGTAGTGGTCAGAGCTGGAATGGCAGTTTGGTGGTGAGGTTTCATGGTTAAATAGAAGTGGGGGGAATGCCATGACATTGAAAACGTGCTACTATTTGAAAGTTAAAGATTATGATATATAAAATACAAGATTGATTTCTGTGTATTTCTGAAAAGTTTTTAATGTATGTATATATATATATATATATATATATATATATATATATATATATATATATATATATAGACACACACACACACATACATACATACATACATACATACATACATACACTTTACGGTCACTCATATGTGAAAAAGTCCCTTTAAATTGCCAATACAGCAAAGGAAATTTTTGATGCAACATTTGATGAAGATTAAAATTGTATACAGATATATTGTGCTAATAAAATAATGGTGATTGAAAGGATTACATGGCATCATTAGACAATATGGCCATATGGTGGATTGATTCAGGTTGGTCCAAATTTGTTGAGAGCTAGAGCACCCAGGCAAGATGGCTTGCGCTAGCAAGACAGTGATCCCTCATCATAAGGCTGTTCAGGGGTCTTATTAGTGCATACCATTACAGGCAAGGCTATTATTACTGGGTTATTTTTGCCTCGCCTGCATTTAGCAGGTAGCGAAACTTTGGTGCTTGCAGCATGAGCAGTCTGTAGGGCTCTAGATGGCCAAGTGGTCTAAGGCGCTCGCCAATACAGATTACTGACATCCTCTGTCCGCATGGGTTCGAGTCTTGAGCTCTGTAAATGTGGGTAAGTAAGATTGGCCGTAGCTTCCCATCAATGGTGGTTCTTTCCCATGGTTTTCTTGGTTTCTTCCTACACCAGATATACTGGCCACCATGTTATCAAATGCTAAAAAAGGGCATCAAACCCACCACAACAATGAACTATTCAGGGATAAAGTTTGTGAAATCTTATAACTTTTATGTTAGTTGCAGCATTGTTCAAGTAAAACTTTTGTATGTTATTACTTTATCTCTAAAATATTGATCTAGAGCTAGGATTTTAATCTTTACTGCATTAGATGGCGACTTTATCATCTTAGCACCATACGCAGGCAGTATATAGCATTCTACGATCTCTTCAGGTAAATAAAGCTATTATAAGAGGATTCAACACAATTTTTTAAAATTTTGCAAGTCACTCAGAGCTGTTACTTAAAAACTTACTGGTCCATCATAAATTCACTATCCTGTCTCAGTGTAATCTACATTAAACAAAACTATGGAAATAATCCTCCTTTTCAAAATTCCTGCATTTGTATACTGCTGGTAAATTTTGGAATAAGCTATGCTGAAATCATGCTAGCATTGATGTGAAAATTCCACATGTTTGAGAAAAATCTTAATTAGAATTTTTAATTTCCAAGTCTTTTTTCCACATTCCAAATTTTCATAGGTGCCTCTGCATATTCCACTCACAAGTCTGGCACATTAGCACACTGATTAGAATGCACATGAGCCATTGTAAAAAAATTCACTGTACAGTAGTCTGAAACCCTAATTCTGCTGATGTAATTTGATATCTGATTGGTCATTTTATCATTAAAGACTCACTGTCATAGGTTTTCATTGGTATAAATTCAGATTTGTTACACAGTATTTGTTATATTTGAAAATGGTCACAGAAGGATTTTGCGGTTAAGAAATACAGAAATGTAGCAATAAGAGATGCTGAAATCAAGAATTTTCGGTGATTGGAAAGAATAGAGAAGTAAGTTGATGGTTGGAAATTTGAAATTATATACTCAAGAATTAGTTATAGAATTTGTTGGCTTCTGAAAATTAAATTGTTTGAAATGTTATTATTTGTGACAAGATGTTAGTTTGGATTGGTTTTTTATAGAATGTATCTTTATGACCAATAGAATAGAATTTGAATTGTTTGGAATATTTTTTTTATTGCAGTGGTGAGTATAGGGTTGATATTGACGAAAAACATTGTTAATATCTTTTTTTTTTTAACCTTGTAATCCCTTGGTTTGTCAGGTGGCAAACTTTTTTCTATTTAAGAGATTTAATGAAGCATTAAATATTCATTGATGTCTTCAAATTTGTATGTCTGTTTGTCACGTGTTGTGGAAAGCATTGTATTGAAACTATCAGGAGTTATCATTTTATTTATTTGAAAACAAAACTGAGTAATTAAATTTTTGATGTGGCAGGAGGTGTTCACTTTCCTGGGCCCCCTACTAGGTCATTGCCCCATTAAACCTGTTGGCTTAGGCAGCCCACACACACCTGGCATATTTTCAGTGCTTTGCAATTTTTACACACTAGTTGAACTGAGATTGCAAAATACTATACATCTCAACCATCTTGCAGACATTTGCACAGTAAGTTCAGTCAGGCATTACAAGAATAATTTTAATGACTATAAACCAAACTGTATTGCTGTTTAAGATCTGATGATATTGCAAATAGAGAAATGTACACACTGGAAAGAAAGCATGTTGAAACTTTTGGCAGATTTTTGTTTCAAAATCACAAATAAAAACATTTTTTACCCTCAAAATTTAGCAAGCCAGATCAGGAAGAGTATCCAATTCAAAAGAATGTCACTGGTTGTGAGAAAGCAGCCAGATATCTGTTTTGAATGTTTTATAAAGGATATATATATATATATATATATATATATATATATATATATATATATATATATATAATGGGTTATATGTTCAACAGTATTGGTTATTGGTTGTCATGAGTCAAGAACTAAAATAAAGTAAAAAGCAAAATTCTTGCAGCTTTCATTTGTACCTTAATGTGTGGATTGGGAAGGGTGTCCTATTATCTCCACAGATAGATTGTTGTTTGTTGAAATTTGTTGCATGTAGAAACTACAAAATCCATGATAGATGGTAAATTAGTAGTGATGACAAATGTAAATTTGTATGTATTCCAGGACCATAACTCCTGTAATGTGATTTGAGGGCCGATGGTATATTTAGATGCTTTATAATGAGGGTTCACTGTAATTGGTGTTGTGCTATATTTGTTGGTCCCTTTGTTGGTGTTTATTTTTTTGTAGTAAGAGGCATGAGAAGGGTATGTCATCTCGCAGCAGTGGAATCCAGCGTTGTCTCCACCATAATCAGTCTGGCGGGCAGTGTTCCTCCAAAACTTCACTGCCCACAGTTCTCCATCAGCCAGTCTTTCTCACTCAGCCTGCATTGTTGTGAGTATCTGAACAGAGCAGTAGAAATACTGTTTGAAAGGATGTCTTCATTGCAATGTAGAGGGTCTGCACCCATTGCCACACTGAACCATTTTGTGCATGATTCTTTTATTATTCTTGATTCCATGTACTTTTGTTGTAGAGCCAAAATTTATGTTATTTTGTGTGTTCATTGTTTCTTCTGCAAGTTCAAAATGTACTGTTTAGGATCAAGAATAAATCAAAATCATGAGTTGGTTGATTCGCTGCAGTAACAGGTGCAGACATTCTATATGTATGACCTATTATTGGAAGACATGAGAACTAACATAGTTTGTTACTAATTTAGTCGTAACTGAAGGTGTCAGCAAAAAAGGATATTGGTAGCATTTTAACCATTATTAACATTCTTAAATACCTCTATAGTATGAGGGCATAGAAAATTGTTGAAAATGAAATTTGTGTGATTCTTTTTCAAGTGGAGGCACATGATATCACTGTTGTTTTCAGAAAGTTCCACTGGATTTTGCTGCCACATACTTTGATGTTCAATGAATTAGATAAAGCATTACTTTAAGATGTTAAAATCCCAATTTAATATTTTGTTGTCTGAAATATTTGCATGTGGGCATGAGGGTTTTTTTTTTCTTCCCTTTCCATGCAGTTGTTTGCTTATATTAATGGTAACACAGCATGAAACACCAAGATGGCAAAAATAACACATATCTGAAATTGTCTATTTCTTTGATAAAACCTCCTTCTGAGAAACTCTAAAATTATGCATTCAGTTAAATGGTCATTCCCATCTATTTTATTTCTTGTATCTGCACTCCACCCCACCCCATGTCTGTGGGTGGGGTGGGGGATATAACTGTTGTGGTGACTGTCTTTCTGTAAACCTTTGCAAAGCACAACTTGAAAAGAAAATATCTCTGAAAAAATCCCAAATATAAACCTGGTACACATATTGGACCAGTGGTTTCAATGTGCCTTTTGCTGTTCACAGTTCTTCATTTTCAATATTTTCTCTGTGTATGTCCAAATTTCTCTGTCCATCCAGCCATTATCAACAATTTTGTTTCCAGAGGAAAAGCCTTCATTCAAAGTACCCGTAGAACTTGGTATGCATATTAGACTTGTTGTCTTCATTTTCAGTACTTTATGTTTTTTTGGGCCGTCCACTTTTCTTCGATCTTGTAAGAAGCAATATTTTCATTTTTCTTTGAAGGTTTTATCTTTCTGTAGATTTCAGAAATTAGGGCACCTTTATAAATAGTATGTAAATCAGGAGCACCACACCATAGGGCATTGTCATAAATAGTATATCATTTGAGAGTGCTACTTACTGTGTAGTTTCAGGAGACTTCTACATCAGCAGACATCTTTTTTTTTCACAACAGTCTATTCTTTTATATAGACCTCCTCCTCCTCATTCAGAACACCTTTTAGCATAATTGGTGATCTTAGTTGAGAGTTGTTACTGTGTAGGTCTAGGGAAAATCCAGATGTTGGTTATTAGTTACACCAGAATAGCTTATGGGATGACCTGTTGTCTATCATCCATTGGTCTGTTTGCACAAGTTTGTTATTACTACTTATCCTAAACTACTTGGAAGATTACCATGAAATTTTACGTACACATTCATACTAAGGCCTAGTTGGTCCTAAAGTATTTTGGTACCACTCACTTATGCAGTATAGCTGGCCACAATGGCCAATTTGAAAACCTTGTTTTTGCTACCTCTCCTGAATGGATGATCATGTTTTGATCGAGTTTTCACTAAAAGACTTCTTATGATTGATTTGATGGTCCTAAATAAAAATGGTACATATCTATCATGCAGAATAGCCATCGTGGTAGACATTTTGAAAGTTTTTAAAACTAATTCTTCGGAACGGAAAGTCAATGATACTGGGTTTTAACCAGATTTGTAGAGATGTCTAATTAGTCTTCATTGAAAATGGTGCCACTCAGACAGCCATTATGACCATCACAGTGTGTATGTGTGTGATTTAGATTTTTAACGTAGCTTTAACAATTTTTCAGTCATATCGCTACCATGTCTGCAGTGTGGCAGTTTATAGTGATACCTAGCACTGGGGCATCGTGCTGCAGACATGTAGCATGATATCCCACCCAGTGACATTCTGACACACGGCCGATCAGTCCTAACACTAACTTTTTAATGCTGAGTGCCCAGCGAGGCAGCTGTATGTACCATTTTTTATAAGTCTTTGCTTTGACTTGGGATTGGTTTGAACCCGTGACCTCCCATATCCGAGGCAGACACTCTAACCACTAGACCACTGAAGCAGTCAGATCATCACAGTAGCAATCTTGAAAATTTATCACAACTCTTGAGTAGATACTCGTATCATCATTGGGTTTTCATTAAAAGATGTTTTATGATGTCTGCTCGGTTCTGAATGAAAATGGTGCTGAACTGACATCCACATGATCACCACAGCAGCTATCTTGAAAATCTTGTTATTGCTAATTGTCCTCGATGAAAAGTCATATCGACATTGTGTTGTCAACAGAAGGCTTTTTATGATGTCTGGTTGGTCCTAAATGAAGATGTTGTTGATCAGGCACCCAGTATGGCCACAGTGGCAGCTGTCTCGAAAATCTTTACACTCTTCCTAAAAGGAAAGTAATTTTGACTTGGTGGCTTTCCACCAGAAGACTAATTATATATAGTTGGTTCTAAAAGATAATGCTGCCAATCTGTCCCCAAATTTGGATGCCATGACAGTCATCTTGAGAATCTTGAAAATATTCCTCCTGATCCTATTGGCATGGTTTTTCACCAAAAGTCTTTTAATGGTGTCTAGTTTGTCATAAATGAAAATGGTGCTCATCTTTACATTTTTTTGGCTGCTACAGCAGCTGATGTGAAATCACATTGTTCAAAAATATTAGAGATGGTTTCAGTACTTTGCAGTTAATAAGAAGAAATGGTCTTATCTTGATAAATTCTTTTCAGATGGTAGAGCATCAGTCCCTTCAAAAGACTCTTGTTCTTTTTATTCCATACTTTTTTAAATAGCATCAGGAATATTGTGATACATAATGTCTGTCAGTCCATCTATCCATTAGTCCATCCACTTATGTTGCCCCAGTGGTAAACATTTACAAGAGGGGTGTCATTATTGGCTTCCTTGCCTGGGGACCCTTGGAGGGTTTCAAAGGTCATATATACAAAAATTTTCAATACAATGACATTTTCAGACCAATAAAGTATTTGCAGTCATAGCATCTGACAGATTTTGTGTTATGACCCCTGGATCACTGTCTTGGGGTGAGTGGGGTAGGTACTGAGATGTATTGGGTTGGAATGTGCATTGAAAAGGATGGGGATTTGTGATGTCCATTACAGTTGTATTAGTCATTATTGTTACATGAAAGTAAATGTAACATTTATTTTGTTAAAAAGAAATAAAAACCAGCGTAATCAAATGAAGTTTGTCCGTCAGTCACGATACAATCTGCATGCGATAGTTGACTTCAAGGTTTCAGACTGATTTAAAGCAGTTATAATCTTTTAGTATTGAAATGTTTTATAAGTAGCTCTGCATCCAGACTGATGTCAAGAAATTAATTCAGTATTGAAATGTTTTATAAGTAGCTCTGCATCCAGACTGATGTCAAGAAATTAATTCAGTATTGAAATGTTTTATAAGTAGCTCTGCATCCAGACTGATGTCAAGAAATTAATTCAGTATTGAAATGTTTTATAAGTAGCACTGCATCCCGACTGATGTCAAGAAATTAATTCAGTATTGAAATGTTTCATAAGTAGCTCTGCATCCAGACTGATGTCAAGAAATTAATTCAGTATTGAAATGTTTTATAAGTAGCTCTGCATCCCGACTGATGTCAAGAAATTAATTCTATATGCAGGTATAAAAATGAAGCACTTTATTGTTAGATCTAAAAGAAAAAAACCCAACTATTCTCCATGGTTCATGCTAGGGGTGATTCAGACTGAACAGTTGCCCCAGTACCTGTCATTTCACCCAAATGAGCAATGTTAAACAGTTTAAATATTTTATGTATGATTTCAAATGCATGTTTCATTTGGTATATTCTTTCACTTGGTAGGCATTTCAATTGACAGGAAGGTATTTAGAATTTCATTACTTCATTTAAAAGCAGTCCACTGGCTTTTGAATTTTCACAGACTCAAATAGAATAATTAATATCATTTGTGATTACAAGTTGGGCTAGTTCATTATTTCCCATTTTTTTAAATAGCTTATTAGGATTTCTGCCACACTTGGATATTCACTGTTGAAAACGTCAGGTCTCGTAGATAGTTTCTATTAATGAAATGTCTTAATTATAATCTGTGAAAGCTTAATAGATGAATGGGTCTTCCATTTGTGTACTTGATATATTACTCAGTTTTCAACATTTAGGTTAATAGTGCTCTATTTGCTTAGTTTTCAGACCACTCAGTGATTTGGACTAAAGAACAAATATTTTTTTCTCTTTATCAACACTAAATTGTTTACATTGAAATTCAGTGGGAAAACAAGTTCTCAGAATTTGCAGCTACTGAGTTTGATTCAATTTGATTTGTTGTTTGAAGGCACAGTAACACAGGTAGGTTATTTAATGCGAAGAAAATGAGAGTAAAGTGGCTCACCCAATGACACATCATGTTAACTTACCCAGACTTAGTTAATGGTAGAATTTGGAAACCACACCCTTTGGTTTTCAGCCCAGTACACTAACCATAGAACTATTAGGGCTTCTCACTCCATTAGTCACCATTTGTGACATGCAGGATGGCAAATCTGGCCTATTTAACATACTCTTATGACATGCAGGATGGCAAATCGGGCCTATTTAACATACTCTTATGACATGCAGAATGGCAAATCTGGCCTGTTTAACATACTCTTATGACATGCAGAATGGCAAATCTGGCCTGTTTTACATACTCTTGTGACATGCAGAATGGCAAATCTGGCCTATTTTACATACTCTTATGACATGCAGAATGGCAAATCTGGCCTATTTTACATACTCTTATGACATGCAGGATGGCAAATCTGGCCTATTTTACATACTCTTGTGACATGCAGAATGGCAAATCTGGCCTATTTTAAATATTCTTGTGACATGCAGGATGGCAAATCTGGCCTATTTTACATATTTTTGTGACATGCAGGATGGCAAATTGGGCCTATTTTACATACTCTTGTGACATGCAGGATGGCAAATTTGGCCTATTTTACATACTCTTATGGCATGCAGGATGGCAAATCTGGCCTATTTTACATACTCTTGTGACATGCAGGATGGCAAATTTGGCCTATTTTACATACTCTTATGGCATGCAGGATGGCAAATTTGGCCTATTTTACATACTCTTATGGCATGCAGGATGGCAAATCTGGCCTATTTTACATACTCTTATGACATGCAGGATGGCAAATCTGGCCTATTTAACATACTCTTGTGACATGCAGGATGGCAAATCTTACATATTCTCATGACATGCAGGATGACAATTCTGGCCTATTTTACATATTTTTATGACATCCAGGATGGCCAATTTGACCTATTTTACATACTCTTATGACATGCAGGATGGTAAATCTGGCCTATTTAACACACTCTTATGACATGCAGGATGGCAAATCTGGCCTATTTTACATACTCTTATGACATGCAGGATGGCAAATCTGGCCTATTTTACATATTCTTGTGACATTCAGAAAGGTGAATCTGGCCTATTTTACATCCATGACCTTTGAAATGGTGGATTTTGAAGAATTGGGAGACTCATAAGAAAACCAGTGGCAATGGATGGGAAGCTATTGACCCTTACATGTATTGTTTATTTTATTCTCTCACTCCTGAAACCATCGTACCAAGTTTTGCCTTAGGATAGGCTGGATAAATTTATCTTACACCAGGTGTTCTTAAATATACAAGCTACCAAAGTGATGCTATTCACTTGGTGTCACTGATACACCTGTTCTGATGTGTTAAGGATGGGTGGGTCTCATTCTGCATTGTTTATGACAGTAGTTGGACTCCTACTCATGTATAGGATAAGGAATTCTAACCCTCTAACCTTCACTGGCTAGGATTTGTAGGACACAAGCTTTGTACTATCCCTGACACAAATATTTTACCCCATATCCTGCCCACAAACATGAAGTTTATTTGGATCAAACCTTGTATTGAAGAAAGAGCAGGAGGAAACGGCAAAGTGTTTATGTTGTCAGCATGTTGTTACAGATGAAAGGATTATGTCTTGTGAATTGTTTGGATTTTTTATAACTGTGTATGATTGACATTTTACTGTGTATGTCTTTGAAAATAGATTTTTTTTATTGCATGAGATTTTCAAAAAAGCTTTCATTTGAAGATGGCTTTGTTTTGTTTTTTTCAGTTGCTATTTCATTTTTTTGTAAACTCAGTCATTTGGTGCAACTTGTTTTGTTGACATCACTAGAATTTCTGCCAGAATGAACTTTGAACCATTCTTTTCAGTATAGTTCAGGTCATAGTCAAAGAAGTATGCTTATTACATATTTTACCAGACTTGTTTAGTATTCAGTAGTATTGAGCAAACTGTAGTTCTCCTTCATTATAACACTGTCCATGGGAACCATACCACCTGTAGTGAGACTGCCTTATGATTAAAGTAAATGATAAAGCACTCTCTTGTTATAACTATCCATGGGAGCCATAGAATATATCACTTTATGGTGAGATTGCTTTATAATGAAGTACATGATTCAGTACTCCCTAATTATAACACTGTCCATGGGAGCCATAGAATGTACCACCTTATTATTGAGATTGCCCTATAATGAAGTACATGATACAGCACTCCCTCATTATAACATTGTCCATGGGAGCCATAGAATGTACCACCTTATTATTGAGATTGCCCTATAATGAAGTACATGATACAGCACTCCCTCATTATAACACTGTCCATGGGAGCCATAGAATGTACCACCTTATTATTGAGATTGCCCTATAATGAAGTACATGATACAGCATTCCCTCATTATAACACTGTCCATGGGAGCAATAGAATATAGAATACTACTTTACAGTGAGATTGCTTGTAATGAAATACATGACACAAAATTTACTTGCACTTTATGAAGTGGGATCCATGACTATACCCACATTTTAACAGGAACTGTGTTGTAATGAAGGGCATTATAGTGAATGAGTTCTGTAACATGTTCATATGAAGCATTCACAATGGACACACATCACTATTACTGGTATACCTATTACTTCTCCTGTGGACAAGGCCATAATAAATATTCTTACAGAAGATAAAGTTGTTTGACCATTAAAAAAAAATGAATCCCAATGCTTGATATCAATCAGTTTTAATATTTTCTTATGGAAATTTCTTGCCCCTGATATTTCCAGGGACCTGGACCAGGCCAGTATGGAAGCTGTAGCAGCCCTTTTGGCAGGTTTGCCCCTCCAGCCAGAGGAGAGTGACAGGGGAGATCTGATGGAGGCCAAGTCTCAGTTATTTCTTAAGTGAGTACAGCCATTAAAACTTACTGGATCAATTCAGAATTCCCGATTTATGTGTCAGCTTATTGAAATAAAGTAACCATATAAGACTTTACATCCCTAGTCTGTGTTCTTCCAAGGAATTTTTGATATCATCTAACTGAATCCATAAACTTGACAGGCGGTCTTCTTTGCTGCGTCAACGTGTGGCTCACTGGCAGCTTGTAGTTTTCCTTTTTTTGATGGTGTGTCCATTTTACTGCAATGGCTTTTGTAATTTTTTTAATATCCTTCAATTTTTTTTCTGCTCTATCTAAAAGAAATCATAAAAGTATATTTCTTTTTACATAGAATGTCATACTTTTTATCTTATCGTTTGAATTTTTGTTCATAAAAATCATACTGAGAATAGTTACATTTGCAAATTTTTATATAGCCATGTGATTTTTGCAATAAAGGCTATTGCATTTAAAAACAACTATATATTAAGAGGTGTTTCTTGACAATGAAATATGGTAGTACCCTTGTATGTGTGTACATGGGGAAGATAGCAATCATCAGGTAAATGAACAATGAAGATCATAATTGCCTTGTAAGCTTACTCTTTCTTTCTCGCTCACCAGCAGCTGCAGCTACAAATAAAATTTTGAATGCATACAGTCACAGTAACTTTAAGTTAATACATGCCACACATATTGAACTTCTGATGGACATGACTAAAATATTACACACACTACCAGTAGACTCCCATCATCACAGGGTGATCACATGACTGTGTCAGTGCAAAGACTGAACCAGCATCAAGGTTGTGCACCAGTAGTTGGGCCAAGCTAAAGTGATAATACAAGATGTTATCTATGTTATCTCTATATTGTGCTGAGGAGGCTTACTGTAATGGTAAAACTTAAGTATTTTTGGATTAATGGTTTAGTGCATTAAAGTATCCATTTAATATGTAACCTCACCAGTAAGGTATAGGAACAGTGCTGCAGTAGAATTCTCTTGATTAATCCAGAATTATAAATTCGTGAATCTGCTTAATGCATTAAAGTGACCATGTAGGATGTTATTTCAATAGTGTGCTAAGGAGGCATATTGTTGCAACAAAACTTTCTGGATCATTCCAGAATTCTGGTTTAATGGGTCTGCTTAATGCATTAAATTAACCATTTAAGATGTTACTTTACAAGTATGCTGTTGTGGCACACCTTGTGGTAAAACTGAATGGATCAGTCCAAAATTATTGATTCATGGGTCTGCATTGTGCATTAAAGTAACCATGTAAGATTTTTTTCTCTGCAGTATGCCATGGAAGCTTACTGTTATATATAAACTTTGATAGCTTCAATATTAATCATTCCAGTTCCAGGCATGACTCGAATGACATTCTTAGTCCCAGTGTAGGGCTTTCTCTGATATGTAACTGTTACATATAAACTTTGATAACATTAATCATTCAAATTCTAGGCATTCACAGTCTCATTGTTGGGCTTTCTCTAGCATGAAGTCCATGAACACTTATAATTACAGAAAAAATTATGGGGAAAAGAGTGCTTGCTGCACTCCAAGTTTAAAAGTTTTACTTTATAACACTCTGAAAGGTTTCTTTACCACAGAGAGTGAAAATTAGGTTAAATTTATCTTTTATGCAGTTTGGAATAATATATAATACTTTCAGTTTATTTGGAAAAGTTAGTTTTGAATGGCACTGATATATCAACATACTGCGTACCATGACTTCTCTCTACTGTTACCATTTTTGCTCCCTTATAATGTGTAAGGTGTAAGTCATAAATGTCATGTAGGCATTTGGTACTGACTAAGCTGTAGGTGTCACTTTTGAGAATGGAAATTTAATTCATGCAAAGAAGGGATCCTCTTACAGGCATCTCATAGAAAAGATTTGATATATCTGACTAATCCCTCAGCTTGTGAAGGCAACTTGCTTTGTTTTCCCAGTTGATAACCCTTTGAGTGACCATGAATTTAACAATTGCTCAGTACCAAATAGAGACATACTGAGTTAACTGTGGGAGCTTATTTGAACTCCCTTTGATTTTGCCACACAGTTTACACAGATTAATCCATGCTAGACATATGTATATGTCCTAGCCCACTCAGAAGGCTCAGATAGGTGGGTGGTTTCACAGTATGCAGCACAGTACTGGCTATACAGCATACATTGAAAGTTACAATTTTAAATTTGAAAGATTAAAAGTTCAGATATAAAGATAAAAAAATTGTGAAAAACATTAGAATTGAACATACCATTTTCAGCATCACTTTAGCCTGAATTAATTTTCTGCATTACATTATTTGCAATGGCTGCAGGAGATTAGTGAAAGATGAGATGAGCTACTGTACGTACTTATAAGTTGAGTCAAACTACAAACAACAAAGATCATAATCTGCCATAGCATAATGCACCTGTAGATCAGGGTATATATTTTGTTTGTTCTACTGATTACTCCTAACAAACTGCGCAGACCCAGATCTTCCTGCACATGATGCGACTTCAGATCTGGGTCTGTGCAGTTTGCAGTTGGGCTCATCTTATTAGTGAATACATATGGTATGTTATTGTTGATTACACTTGTTTAAAAATCATACTCATTAGATTGCTGTTTTTATAAAAGACATAGTGTTTGACAGAACCTATTTGAATTTATCATTAGGTACCTAACGTTGTTCATGAACTTGCTGAACGACTGCTCAGAGGAGGAGCAGGACAAAGCGATGGACCCGAATAGGAAGCGAAGCACCTCCAACCTTAGTGCACTTCGCAACTGCACTGTTCAGGCCATGTCCAACCTGCTCAACGCTAACATAGACAGTGGACTTATGCACTCTATAGGTGTGTTTTTTCTTTCTTTGGTTTCATATGTATGATTATCAGTATCGAGACATAGGTATCACTTTCTTTTGGTAGTACGCTGGTTGTTATTCCCGTTAAGATTTTTGGTTTAAGTGGTTGTAAATCGTTTATCATAGCATAGCTTTTTGGAGTGACATTGTGTTCCACAGAACATTGATGGTAATAATCATTTATCTGTTTTTATCTTCGACAAATTCACTTTATGAAGACTGAAACAAAAGCATAGTGCCTCCAACCATGGCAATTACAGCATGGTAAGCTATATATATATATATATATATATATATCCAAGAAGATCACCCTCCTGAACTGCATTGTGTGTTCTGTGTAATGATGTGCTTGACATCAGTAGAAACAGTGTTACAATGCACTCCAGTAGTTAATATGTAAATTTTGAATGCTGTTGATTCTGGTTGGGATTAGTGTTTTTTTTTTTATTATTAATACATGTGAGATATTTGTGCATGAATTATGCAATAAAATAAGTATTGCTAGTTGCCAATCTTGATAATTGCACTGATTATTTACACTGTCATTAAGATATAAAATTATTTTTTCAAATTTTGTTCACTATCATGAATGTGTTTGGGTTTTACAGTGTTACTCCTGTCCATCTGTCTCTTACATTCTTTGTTTAGGTCAGTTTCTTGGGCACTTGGGTGGGACATTTATGTTCTATAAAGACATTTCTAAGTTCTGTATTTAGGTCAATTTCTCAGGTACAGTACTCATTTGGGACATTTATTCTCAGAAGTTCTTTATTTAGGTCATTTTTTCTGGCATTCAAGTTGGGCATTTATTCTATCAAGACATTTCTAAGATGTATATTTAGGTCAATTTCCATAAAGACATTTCTAAGTTTTGTATTTAGGTCAGTTTCTCAGTCACTCATTTGGGGCATTTATGCTCCATTTGTTCTGTATTTAGGTTATTTTTTTATGCGTTCAGGTAGGGTATTTGTTCCATCAAGACATTTCTAATTTGATGCAGGCTTCCTATCAAGACATCTTTGGACCAGACAGGAGAAGTTAGACCCTTAATTTTCAGATAATGTTGCATAAGGGCATAGAATAATTTGGGTCTCTTCTGTGATGTGTGACTCTGGGATACACATTAATTTTAAAAATGCACCACAATAAATCAAATGAATTCAAGAAAATCATGCATCATTTTTGCAAGCCCCACATGTACTACTTAATTAAATCTCTCGTGTAATTAGAAAATCCTGCCTTTACCTTGAAAATTCTCCCCTTGTTTTCAACATGGAAAGGTGTGTGTGTCCCTCCCCCCCATTTTAGTTCTATAGCAAACACTGTTGTGAGACTGCACACAGGCTTGTGAATGTTACAGGTCTTTAAATAATATGTATAGTAACTGTTTTATTTCATTTATTTAAATTAAATGTACAATAACCACTGTTTTATTTTATTCAGCCTTGGGCTATCATAAGGATCCTCAAACACGGGCAGCCTTTATGGAGGTGCTGACAAAAATCCTGCAGCAAGGTACAGAGTTTGAGACATTGGCTGAGACGGCGCTGGCAGACAGGTTTGAGCGTCTGGTAGAATTGGTCACGATGATTGGAGACAAAGGAGAGCTCCCTATTGCCATGGCACTGGCTTCTGTTGTCCCCACACAGCAGATGGTATTAGGCTTTTGCATACTTTTTCACTGATCATTCAAAATGCTTATTTCAATCGAATCTCTTAAATCCCTTGCAGATCATGGTGTTAAGTTGCCGAGTAATCAATTTTGAATTGCCATAATATCATTTTACCAGTTGAGATCAGATGCTACCATGGTAGTTTGAAATCATGGCTAGAAAACAGCACGTGCCATCATAGCTGCCAACCCTTATGATTTTGGCGTGAATTTCACGACTTTTTCAGCGATTCACAGATTCACGCTGCATGCAAAAAGATCATGAATTCCACAGTTCTCAGTTATTTTAAATCTTTAATAAAATAACCAATTTCCCATTAAGTGCTAGTCGTGATAATGGCAGTTGCCGAAACGGTCCAGAATTGCTGGTCGTGATATTAGTAGAACTATAGCCGATTGATACAGTTGGCCTGGTAGCAAGCATTTTAGCGTATTTTAATCTATATGTATCCGAGTAGTTTTACAAATGCTTTTGAGAGAAACTGGGGCCTAACCCGAATTTTGCTCCTTGCATGCGCTGCCAACACTGATTTAATTACTGTTCGGCATCATATTGAAAATGATTTCACCACCAAGGAAAAAGAAATGTATTGCACAAAAAGTGAAGTTTAGTTTGGAATATACCAAAAATTGGCCATGCATTCAATACAGTGTGCCACAAATTTTAGCATTGGGCATGGTTGCAGAGATGATGCGAGGAAGCACACTGGTAGCAAAAAGCACATAGAGGTTGGGAAAATTAAGAACTCCAGCATATTTCAGCTCTGGAATATTTTAAGCCATTGATGGAAGACCTGCAAGCTACCAATGCTGAAGCATTGTTTATGAGTTTTCTACCTTTATCAGCTGGATCCCATGCTAAACATTTGTTCTGGCAAATATTCCTGGACTTGAAGATTGCTTCATGAATTCGTGTCAAAATTCACTAATTTTTATCCCTATTTTCACTAATTGCGAGCCTGGAGGGTTGGCAGCTATGTGCCCTGATCTGTTGTTGCAATGTGGATTTATGCTTTTTGGTATTGGGTGAACGTTGGCAATTGTAAAATATGGTATGTTGTTCCAGTTGAAGATGTTGCATTAAAGCTGTAGTCTGATAAAAGAAAGTCAGATTACCAGTATTAGACATTTCTTCATTTTGATGTTTAAATTTTTGTCCTAAGAAACACCAGAATCAATAAGGCTCAGATGTTCATTCCTATCTCGGTCATTCTCCTGCATATTGCAGTTTAACATGAAGAATTGTCACCTTTGATTTTTGATTGTTTGTTATTAAATATTGCATTTGATTGCATAATGTGGTATCTTTTATAGTCACACAGTTCAGCTTTTTTGGGGACATTTGATTTAGAGATCTCAACGTACTAGACTAAATAATTTAAATGAAGTCATAATGAATTATGTGCAGGACACTGTTTTTCCAGTTTCCATCAAGGAAGTGGTACATGCAGGACTGCTGATTTAATGTAATAGTAGAGAAGGAGAATAAAGAAGGATTTCAAATAAGCAGACTATAGGAATTTATTTATGAAATAAAACTCAGCAAAAAACATTGCTCTGGATGAGATTTTATAAGAATCTACACTTGTCAGCAAAAGCTACAGATATTAAGAATTTTATTTAAGAGCAGAAAGAACACAGTGCCAGAACAAAATTAAATGTTAAGGGATTCTGCTATTCATTTGATTATATCTCATGGTAACATCTCACCATTTCCCATTTTTCCATTTCATTGACAATAAAGACATTTTATTGAATTTACAAAAACCACACAAAAGAATTTGACAAATTTTACAGAAGCATTGTGGCATCAAGGGCTTTTAAGCTTATGCAAATTTTGCCAATATGCTATCAACTTCAGTAGAAAAACATTAATAAATTCTTCTAAAATACCAGTTAATGTACTTCGATCAGATTTGATAAAGCGTGTTCTCACTTCAACACCTTTCACAGTCTTACATATTATAATACCTAACTCAACAAACCAAAATACTAGGCACTATTAAGAACTACATTCCTTTTCCAATAATAATGCTAGTAATGATAATGAAAAAACGTGAAAAAACGTCAGAAAAACATGATGCAGTTCACTGTGTTGTAATACCTTAATGGTATTGTGAATGGAGTTTTGCATGCATAAACATTTTCCAATTAATGTGTGAAGATTATTTGATGTCAAACTTTGAGATGTGAGATGATGTTTGACTTACGAGACTTTGGGATATTTGATCATGTGATTTTTATCTGTCACTGAAAACATCTGCCATGTGTGACTTATTTCTTCCATTCCTGAACATATGCCACCCATCCACCATTGTTTAGATCGCCATCTGCATCTCTTATAAATGTACTCTGTGTTTTATACTAAATGTGAGTATAAAACCTTGCTCTGGTCCTCGTAATGTCATGCTTTTGTCATGAGGATTAATGAATTCATCAAGGAATTCATCTAAAAGACAAAAACAGTGCTACAAGCCCTGGGACATCAACATTAAATGGAAAGAAGTTTGCATGTTAGCAGTTATTGTGCCCTATTCATTCCATGTTGGACCATGCGTGTGTCATGCTGGAATTTCACATGAATAGTTTAGGAAATGAATTATCTTACCTTCCATGATTTTGGAATATCAAAGCCAGAAACACGATGTTAGTCCATAAATTAGTGACTTCAACCATCCGGTGAGTTTTGTTACTGGAACAGCGGAGATGCAGGATAGTGATGGAATCAATGTGCCCGGCCGAAGAATCACATTTTTCTTGTCAGACTTTTTTGTTGAACAATAAGTTAGAATTAATGTTACTGTATATTTTTGTAAGTTCTTGGTTATGTAGAACTTGTTATTTTACTTTAATGTGCAAAATAGTATGCACTTGATAGGGACTATTTCTAACTGTATTACGACTCATTGCATCACCAGTACGTTGTACTCTCGCTCGATTCGCATCAAAATTCACTTGTCCGTTTTGTTCAGTTCTACGTAATTGTAGGTATGAATATACAAATAAGGTTAAAAGTAAAAATGCACACCACAGACATTGGGAGGACAACTTAATTCTGTCTAAATTTTGTATTCAGAGGGATTTTTCTTTGCAGTTTGAACAGTTGACTTGGTTACCGCCATGGCTAGCCCTGAGAAGGACAAACATTGATTGGCTAACTAAAGTCATGTGATGTGAATAGGAGTCTGTAAATATGAGTGCAAGACAGTGCACTTGCAGATAGCTGTCAGAGCGGCAAAGTATGAACATCTAAGTAGAAAAGGATTTCGGCCACATATTCCAAATCCAATTGAAAACAATAATTTATATTTTTTTTACATAACTGATATTAACTTTGGCACTTTAAAATCCCAAAACTGAATCATATTATGAGAAATTTTAAGTAGATTTATTACATGATTGCTATTGAATTTAAATGCTTTATAATTATTACATAATTCTTTATAAAGCCGCTGCTATCTCCCACCACACTGCTCAAGTACACTAGTACTAAAATTATTTTTTTTTCATTGAGTTCATGCTACTATGTCAGAATGTGTTACAGTCAATATAATAAATTTAGCTGTTAATATACACAGGAATATAATAATAGAATTAATTTCACCATAATATAGTGTATTATAATGTTGTCTTTTGGCATTTAGACAAACAAAGTCTGCTTTATATTATATGAAATTGATAGTGTTGTGACAGACACTGTGTTTATGTAAAGTCACTACGTGGGATTGAAAAGCATGTTCTATCTCACTTTTTTGATTTATTAAAAATCATTTTTAAGTCCTGAACTCTGGTCTTTTCGATATTTAACACACGGGGTGTTACAATATAATGTTCTTCTGACATCAAATATGGCTGCCATTTGTAAAAGTAGACACATTGGTATTGCAAAATACTGCAGAACAGAATTTTGACCAACATTGACTCAAAGTATCGTGGCATAGTGGCCTTTCAGGATTGGACAAATAATGCTGACGTGTCATCAAATAATGTATGAAGATACAGAAAGCAAGAAAAACCTTTAAACAAGGGTTTTCCTAACATGTAGGCTGAGCTGTTAGGATACGATTTGAAACTGTGTTCTTTCCGTCATGAGTCTGGCATGCTAACCAAGTAGCCACTGCAGCTCCAGCCTCCATTACTCATGCCTTTGGCTGGTATTTTACATCCTGAGCCACAGGAATGCCTGGGAGTAAATAGCTTTTGATTTTGTTTTACAGATGATATATTCCACTCCATTATGGAGACCATTAATAAAATGAGAACAACATTTAAAAGACATTTTCTCAAAAACTGTTCAACAGAATTTAACCATGTTTGGTATGAAGGACTTCAGGTTTTTACAAATGATGCAGATTCATTGTCAAGTAGAGCTGTTGTTAATAAAAATAGGAAAACAATAATTTCTCAAAAATTGCTCCACAGGTTTATGAAATTTGACAGAATCTGGACTGGTACAAAAGGATTTTCAAGTTTGCACAAATGATGCTGATCAACTGTCAAATATGGCCAAAGTTGTGGAAAATTTGACTACCTTTTAAAAATGTGACAAAATTTGACAAATAGCCCAAGCTTAAAGCAAAGCTGTTGAAATTTATGGAAATGAAAGCTGATTCTATCAAATATGGTCATAATTGCCAAAAATAGAAAAACAATATTTTGTAAAGAAACAATGCCAATTAAAATTTGACCAACTTTGAAAGAAAGGCCCTTAATATTGTGCAAATGATCCTTATGTACCATAAGAATTGGGTGATGATAAAAAATGCAGAGAAACCTTAAAACATGTTTCATATATTTGGTTTTTAGGTGGATGGTGAGAAGGTAACAATTTAAGGTCTTGAATCTATGTTTTAGCATGATCCTTCTCCATCAAACCTAAATTACAAATACATGTAGGTACTTAAAATACTTGAAATTGTCTGTGTCACAAAAGTTTTGCTGCAGTTCTCCCCATTCCCTTGAAGTTGTCTGAATCACAAAAGTTTTCATTGCAGTTCTCCTCATTCCCTTGAAGTTGTCTGTATCAACAAAAATTTTCATTGCAGTTCTCCCATTTGCTGATATTTCTTTAGGGCTAGAAATGCTCTTTTCTCTTTGCAGGATGAACTGGCCCGAGTGTTTGTCAACCTGTTTGATGCAAAGCATCTGTTGTACCAGTTGCTGTGGAACATGTTTTCCAAGGAGGTGAGATAGACTATTTCTTATTCAGGTACATTACTTGATCATAATATGTTTAGAGAACAGGTTTGAAAGTTTGAAAGCTAAACAATTTGTTAACCATGTCATTTTGCTTGTTGAGCAATAAAAAAAGCTAAAAACGTTTGCTTGCCCAAATGGATGGAAGAATTGGTGCCAACTCTCGTCGATTACAAAGTATTACTTTTGTTTTTCCATGATCTTCATCATTGTAATAGGTCTCATGAATATTTCCATTACATGCCGTTTCACTAGTTCGAATGATTGTCTAGGTATTTTCTTATCATGGGGAAGTAATTTCATACCAGATTCATGTAATCATTGTCATTGCACATTATTTATATATTTTCATCATGTAATAGGATAATTGGTGCCATCATAATTGCTTTTTCTAATGATCAATAGTTCTTGCATTTCATTTCAGTACTCAACCTTCTGCAAGTTGTATCAAGCAGATGATATTTATTTCTAGAATTAAGATCATTTCTCTTGCATTTATCTTAATTTTTGTTTTTTTTTCAATTCAGCGTTCACTTCACTCTAAGTTTAAAGCTATGCTTGACTGATTTCAATTGTATAGTCAATTTTTCTCTCTTGTTACAAGTAACAGTAGATAGGATTAAAAATGGGGTCTGTAAGGAGGTCAGGATGGCTAAGATAATCATCCCACCTGTATTACCTGTATGGGCTGTCAGTTGCAAGATATTTGTTTAGAGTGCTCTTAGAGAGATTGGCAACAGTAATGGCCAAATAGTTTACTGATAGAGCCAAGAAACACTTCCATAAGGATGCAACATTATTGATATTGACACCACTACTGCCTCATTTGCCAGCTTTCTAGTTTTTTAAACAATCTTTGCTGTTCCAGACCTACAGCACAGCCTTAACTCTGCCATCATTCACAGTGTAACATCTACATCATACCAAAACTAGACAGACTGTTGGTCTTGGACAGATACTAAGCAATGGTCCACATGGGCCATCACCCAAAATAGACCCTGGTACAGGCTATATTGATCTTTGCCTCAGTAGCCTGTACTACACCTCAGCACCACATACTGGACCTTGGCACCAGAAGTCATCCAGCTCAGGATCCTATCCACTAAAGCTTGGCCTATATCCTCTGCTAAATGGACTTGATCTGATGATAGGTCTTCCCTACGTACCCAGTTTCAAACCAAGATGTACACAGCATCCTGCACCTGGTCATGCCTCTTTCAGACCTGGATATGGTTACTGAGTTTTCCATATTATCTGATACAGGGCACAAGAAGGCATAACATACCATCACTGGATATGACCATCATTGGTCATGGTCCATCATGACCAGATACCTCGTTTCCCATTCCAAGGCACCCATATAAACTATGGACTTTTGATGACACTCGGAATGAATGCATGGAGATAACCATGCCCCAACATGGATGGTCTCGTAGCCTTGTTCATCATTCCATGCTCCAGGTCAGTTGTTGCTGCCTTCAAGGAGGCTTCTTTGTCACCTCACACATCTGATTTTAAAAACACATGCTTGCAAGTCTCATTATCTACTTGCTATAACAATGTTTAGGGAAGACTTGGTCTTCCACTGATGAAGTCTTATGGTTTCTGCCCCTAGAGTTATGTCTCATCCAGTTCCATCCAGTAGCCTATTAACAGAATTCATACATCTGTTGACCTTGTAGCCAAGAAATACCATTCTTCTTTCAAAGAGATATTGCAGTCTGACCTGTATCTTAAATTGCTTCATCCATGGTCAGTTACAGAGAGGTTAGGAAAGGAGCCCCAAAGAGGCAAATCTTTCAAGCTCCATCCACCCAGAACCCAGCCTTTGTTTCCAAGAGGGACCAGAGAAGTTGGCATGCCAGACTCTCTTCCAAACTCATTTTCTTGGTCAGGACCCAGCTTCACATTCCAAGTGCAGACTAATCTAGATTTAATGACTTTGGAAAATTGATGGGTTAGGGCACAGGTACCAATGGACAAATTCATAGATCAACAGCCTTCTGAATCTAACCAGATTCTCAGGAAACTAATGCCTACTTGTCTAATGAAAAAACTGTGCGTATAAATTCTCCATGCCAACCATGAATCTGCTTACCTGGCTTATATCTAATGGACCACATTTCTGCAAACAGGTTGTGGACATCATTGCTCAAGCATGGAGGCTACCACCTGGAAAGACTATGAGGAAAAGGGAAAGACTTCTTCCAGTGGTGCAAGCTGAGAAACATACTCTCTTTAAAAGTTGAGTACTGCAAATAAGTTACCTCTTCCTTTGGAATTTCATGGAGAAGTTAGCTCCAGTCACAATCATGGGCCACAGTTCCATGTTTTCAGACATCTTTCACCAACAGGGAAGGGGGAACATAGGTCAGGACAAAGATCTTCTTGACCGTTTTTACTTGACATATGTTCTTGGCTCTTTGTGTCAAATGGAACCTACCATGGCTTCTGACATGGTTGAGCAAGGAACCTGTTTAGCTACTGTCTTGAACCTTGTTGGCTCACCATTTGTACAAAACTTGTTTTGTAGTCAGTCTAACCATGATGAAATTCATGCCTTATTGGTCACCCAGAACTATTGAACTACTGCCATAATGGGTCAGTTTCTTGCATGACATACTCTGCTTTCATTAATAATAACAAGTTTCCATTCATGGGAAGTCAGTATTCATCCACTATTCTTTGACCCTTCTGCCCAAGGGCCTCCTCAGGACCCTGTTAGGGCATTGAAGTGGTCCCTGAAGTGTACTAAGCTGATTATAAAATGGAGACCTCTTTTGTTCTTACTGCTTAAAGAAGGAAGAGATGATATTTATTCTTAGGTTTGTTTATCCAGGATCCATTGGGTTATCTGTTCATCTTACAAGGAATTAACCAAAGACCAAATGAATTTCTTAAACATTGAGTTTGCAAGGAAATAACCAAAGACCAGATGTATTTCTTAAACATATCAGCCTACAAGGAACTAACCAAAGACCAGAAGAATTTCTTAAGCATATTCAGCTTACAAGGAACAAACCAAAAGACCAGATAAATTTCTTACATGTATCAGCTTACAGGGAACTAACCAAAAGACCAGATGAATTTCTTACACGTCAGCTCATGGGGTTACACAGTCACCACCAGTATAGCATTGAAGTGACTGACGTCGGCTTAGTTTAAACTGATGGAACCTATATAATCAGTGCAACAGGATTCCTTCCCAGATTATTTCATAATGGTGCAAGTTACTTAGATTTTGTTAAGTTTGTGGAGCAGATTATGTTTTATTTTCAAGACCATGTCCATTTTATTGATCATTGCTTACTGTAGCCCATTTTTCACAAGACTGTTCATTGACCATTGCTTACCATAGACCATTTTTCACATGAGATTCCAAAGTGCTTCACATATATTAGGAGACCAGAGCCAGGGCAATCTCCTTGATAAGGGCATACAGGTCTCACCACCTCTTATCATTCTTAACACATTATAATCAAGGTAACATATTTGAGCAAAAAACCTTTTGAGTACAATTTGTTTCTTCCATACACCCCTGGAAGAGCATGCACTTCAGCTCCAGTAGTTAACAGGATATGGCACAGTCCTCTGTCCAGGGGAAGCCATTTTCATCTGACTTCTATCTTTACAAACAGATGGCATTTTATGACTTTTATTGCTAAAAACAATTCAGAAGATGTAGCTTGTGACTATATTAGTGTGGTAATGAATGTTCTCCTTACATATTGTGATTGGGTAATTATTGTCAAAAAAACATTTTACTCCCACATTTTGGTTTGTTTGTGCTAGAAAGCAGGTAGATTAATGTTGAAGCTGTTGCCAAGCAACTAGTGGTTCATAGAGTCAGGCCAGTGTTTCACCAAGAGACTTTAAATCTGGACTTGAATCTAGGATCATCAGTTTAATTGGATAAAATTAAGACTAACTGAAGTTTGATCAGTCAAATGTATGAAATAGTTTTGGTGTAAGATAAGGTTTAATTGACATGTTAGGAATTTTTCAGCCTAGTACCAGTATAGCAGAGAGCATTATAATCAGTCAGTCTGTTCTCCAGATGATCTGAATACCTTTATTTTTAAAGGAAAGTGCTTGTTATTCTGTAATCTGTAATTTTGCTGTATCTTTCTTCTTGCAGCAAGTTTCTCAGGTGTCACGTTTCCATGTGACTGTCTCTGAATTTCTTGTTCTTTCCTTCTGCTCTTATCCCTGTGTCTTTCAAGCTGGTTATAAATTTTATAAACATTTAAATGTATTCATCTTCTACAGGTAGAAATAGCTGACTGCATGCAGACATTATTCCGTGGCAACAGTCTTGCTAGCAAAATCATGGCATACTGTTTCCGGTTTTATGGCCAGGGTTATTTGAGAGAGCTTTTAAACCCACTCATCATGGAAATGTTTCAGATGGAACAACAGGCTGCTCAAGTTTCTTTTGAGATAGACCCAGCCAGGTAACACTTTCCTTACATTATATACCTGGCAATGTAATATTTTTTGTTCTATATCTTGAGAGATAGTCTTGTAGACAGACCTAACTTAGTAAAGCTTTATTTATATTATAGATCTGGCCAGGTCACACTGAATGTTAGTTATCTTAATGGGTGCATGACAAGTAGTTGCAAGAGAGACCCAGCCAGGTAATGTTTCACATACATTATACATCTTAATAGGTACTGGACTTGTCATTGATATAAACTAGTCATCTGGTGGAAGTGGGAGCTAAATATTTTCCCAAGGACACTTTGAGGCAATGAACATCAATGCATATTAAAACCATGAACACTGCATTAAAGGTATCAACTCAGCTACTGTGGATATGGCCCTGCATACCTCATGCATTGTCTGTCATCTGTCATACATCCATCAGCATTTGCTTTCCTCATTTTCTCAGAAACCATTGTCGCAATTTTAGCCAAACTTGTCATAGTGCATCCTGGCATGAAAGGCTTTCAAATTTTTACAAATAATTGAATTTAAAATAAAATAAAAATACTGATGATGACAAACATTTAAATTACTTTTTCTTAAAATTGCCCAAAAGAATTTGACAGAAAACATCCAAGCATGAAGGGCTGTCATATTTGTACAAATGATGCCAACTTGCCATCAACCATTGCTTAAAAAAAGAGAAATATTTTTTAATTTCTTTTTCTCAGAAAGTGCTCAAAAGGAATCAATACATTTTGACAGTAAGCTTACTAGCATGAAGGGATTTAAGTTTTGTACAATATAATGCCACTGTTACTAAATATGGAAAAACCTTTAAACAACTTGCTCTAAAACATTTCTCAAAATCTCACAAATTTTGACAGAAAACATCAAGGGTTTCATTTCATACAAATGATACCAATTTACTTTCACATATATCTACCATTCCTAAAGTAAGATAAACATTTAAATAACGTCAAAAAGGACTAAACAGAAATTGAGCAAATTTGATAGGAGGCATCCTGGCTTAAAGACCTTTCAGATTTATACACATATGATGCTGATCCTCTGTCAGAAATATAGCCACCATTGCTTAAAATAGTAAAACCTTCAAACAACTTCTTTCTCTAACACCATCTGAGCAGTTTTTCATAAAATTAACAGAAACAATCCTGGCATGCATTTAATTTGTAACAATCAATACATAACCATTCTCCTATAAGGTTAGTAAAAATAGAGAAACTTTTAAAATACCTCTTCTCAACAACCACTGAACACAATTTGACCAAATTAGAAATGATCCTGGTATTAATGCTTATTTAAATTGGTAAAAATAATACTAATCTGCAGTCAAGTATGGCTACCGTTGCTTAAAGATAAAAAAAGCTTTATGACAGCAAATTCTCAAAAACCTGATGGACGTGGAAGCCTTTCAGTTTTTTTTTTACAAATTATGCCAATCTGCTATCAATATGGCTACTATTATTTGAAATAGAAAAACTTCTGAATTCCACCATGAGAGCTCAAAAACTGTTGAATTAGAATTTGACCAAATTCAAAATGAGCATCCTGGCTTGTATTCCTTTTAGTTTAGAACAAATTATGCCACTCTTTCATTATCAAAATCCTTTAAACAACTTCATCTCAGAACTAGAATCTGACCAGTTTGTACAGAAAACATTCTGGTAAGAATGAATAAGCTTTATACAAGTCTTGTAGATCTTCCATCCAATGTGGCCACTCTTGTTGAAAACAGAAGAATCTTTTAACTGACTTCATCTCAAAAACCACCTCAACAGAATTTGACATAAAGAATCCTGTCAGTGAAGTCCTTTCAGGTTTATGTATAAATATAGCAAACACTTCAAAGATTAGGAACAACATCAACATTAAGATTCACTGTTGCATTGTTTGTGGACATGTGGATTTAGGATTTAGAGCTGGAGTTATACTTTGTGCTATAATATCATCAGGCCTTGTGTCTCTGGAGACCTCCCACATCCAAAGACTGTGACCTCCCACATCCAAAGCGGACACTCAAACCACTTTGGCCACCAGAACAGTTGCAAAGACTATAATACGGAATTTCCGAGGCTGACAATGCAGCCTCATGCATGTCAAGACAATGCAGACAATGTATGTCAAGGTGACATGTGGATTTAGGATTTAGAGCTGGAGTTATACTTTGTGCTATAATATCATCAGGCCTTGTGTCTCTGGAGAACACTTTCCAGAATTGATAATAAAAAATGGGTATTAACCTTTATGTGGAGAGACCTCTCCAGATTCTATGGGCTTTGAACATTGATATTTCTTGAGGCTGAATTCAGGAGATGGAAAGACAAGAGGTATTGCCTTTTTTTCTTAAAATATCAGCTGCATTGTCAGCCTCAGAAATTCCGTATTATAGTCTTTGCAACTGTTCTGGTGGCCTAAGTGGTTTGAGTGTCCGCTTTGGATGTGGGAGGTCACAGGTTCAAATCCCGGCCCTAGTCATTGAAAAGACTTATAAAAATGGTACTGGCAGCTGTCTTGCTTGGCACTCAGCATTAAGAGGTTAGTGTTAGGACTGGTTGGCGCTGGTGTCAGGATAATGTGACTGGGTGGGACATGATGTCCCATTGCTAGAAAGATTATGACCCCGGCTGTAGCGTGCTCCATTATAATAAATTCAGATATACATGATCATGGCATGGCTCCCGAAATTTCATATAAATGTGTTTTCGCACACAAAAAAATTCTTTCTTAAAAGAATGAAAAATGACGTGAAAAATATTTTTTTGTCATTTTGGGAAGAGATCGTGTATAAATTCTAATATAAGACAATCGTGGTGTGGCTCCTGAAATTTCATATATATGTATTATTCTTGTATACAAAAAAATAATTTTTTCTTCTTAAAAGTACGAAAAAATACAGTGTGAAAAGCTTATTCAGGGATCATGCAGAGCTTCAGCAATATTGCAGATTTCGATTTTTTTCTGTATTGGCAACAAAATATACCATATGGCGATTTTTCTTTTGCAACATTGTTGGCTGCTTAATTTTATATATACAGTATTGGTTTTGAGTGGAGAAATTCAGAAGTAGCATGAAAGGAAGCCGCATACTTGATATAAAATGTACCGGAATTTATCAATTGTTACATAAACAAATTCTTTGTTCATACTGACAAACCATTTAAACAGTGTGTTGTTATATCATAATCCACTTATTCTGACATCTGGCCTGAGTAATGTATGCTGTGAGATCAACACTTTTATTTTGGGCATTTCTGGTAGCTGAGTTCAGCTGGACAAAGCCCCATCTTATAATGAATCTTTCAGACAAAATAATGTCAGACTATCGGCCGGTTGCTAGTGATTAGTATATTTATTTAGATTGACCTTTGTCTGTGGATGGTAAGTAAAATTCCTCTTCTTTTGACTCAAGATGGTCTATCTATCCAATAGTCATGCTATCAGTGTAGTAGTCAAATTTATTCCCCTATGAAAATTTCCTTGGGAGAAGAATTGGCCAGCTGAGTTTTGCTGTTACACTGGGACTACCAAAAATTGACCAGCCTTTGAAGGTTGGAACAGTAACTGCTGCAATCAACCAAACAACAGCGAATTCCTTTGTGTTTTAAAATGTACCCCCCAAAAAAATAGTTTTGCTGAAACTTCAAAGAAAACTGATTACCTCTGAAGCACCAATCGTTCTGTAAATACTAAGCAAATGAAAAAATTCAGTCTCAATAAATGGTCTACAATTATTTGATGTTGCTGCTGCAGTAAGAAATGGGCATTTGTTTGGTCTTCCAAGCTCTCATTTAGCAATGACTTTAATAATGTATGCACCCTTCATCAAAGAAAGCTGGCTACAATCTTCATTTTTAAAAACAATGAACCTTTCATCAAAGAAAGTCAGTACCAAACTCAAATAAAAGCAATGGAATTGGATGGACTGTTGCATTTTCCAAAGTGACTGGTACAAGTTTATTGTGCCGTGAAAGTTTGATTTTCGCAGGAAAATGTTTATGCTTACAGTCACTACCAATGGCAGCATAAAACACAAATTAAATTTCCAGTCTTTTGAAACCATAGATATCTGGCCAGTAAGTTAATTGAAGATGGGGTATCAAGAATGTTTGTTAAACTTCTTAATGTGTTCACATGTTTTCATTTCCCCATGAATAGCCTCATCCACTGGGTAGCGTCAGCAAGTTAATAGTTGTCTCCATAATTTTACCTTGAACTGCCATAGCATGATGTGCCTGCAGATCAGAGTTTATTTTGTTTGTTCTGCTGATTGCTTATTAGACTCAGATCTGTCAGTGCATTATGTGATGGCACATCTGGTACCCTGCAGTTGGACTTGTCTTATAAGTGAGTATAGATCATATTAGCTCAACTGGTCATACATCGGAAGGGCTTATGTTGTGATGTGTTGATACTACACCTATTAAACTAGGATGCCATGAAACTTTATACACACTTTTGTCCCATGGTCTGCTTGGTCATGTGTGAAAATGATAACTTTTGGACATTTGATATAACCACCAGGTTGGCTGTCTTAAACATTTTGTTATTGCTACTCCTGCTGGAAAAATATATCAACATGTGGTTTTCACCAGAAGACTAATTATGAAGTTATATCAACATGTGGTTTTACCCAGAAGACTAATTATGAAGTTTAACTGGTCCTGAATGAAATGGTTGGTTATTTGACATCCATCTTGAAAATCTTACCACTGCTCCTGCTGAACAGAACGTCCTGTTGAAGTGAGGTTTTCACTAAAAAGACCTCTTATGATGACAAGTTGGTCCTAAAGGAAAATTGTACCGATCTAAAATCCAGTACACCCGTCATGGCAGCCATAAATGAAAATGGCAGGCTGCTTGAAAATGTTGCTATTGCTACTGCTCTAGAACAGAAAGTCATATCATCATTGTCACCATAATGTTATGATAGCACCTAGTTGGTCCTCAGTGAAAATGGTGCAGCTTGGATATCCAATCTGGCCACCATGGTGGTCATTTTGAAAATCTTATTTTTGGTATTCCTCCAAGATGAATGGTCATATTGACATGGGGTTTTCAATTTTTTGAAATTTAGTTGGTATTGGATAAAAATTGTGCTGATCTGACACCCAGTATGGTCACCATGGCAGTAATATGTGATAATTTTTTCTATCACAAAACCAGTTTCACTGCAGCCCCATGGTATAGGGATTATCAGTTGGAAAGGGAAATTGTTCCCTTTCAAGGATATGAAAAAGGAAGGCGAATGATGCAAATCAGAGCAGTTATCTAATAGAATAAGTGACATACACAGTGTGATAGCATTTGCAAGTTATCTTTTCACCTATGGTATGTATACATGTACTTTTGGACAAGCTTTTTTCCCCACTGAATTAAATCTTATTCTCAACCATATATAGGTTACACTTTTCCAGTATTAAAAAATAAAATAAAAACAAAGGAATAAAAAGTTGTGTTTGTCACTTATATTATCATGTCTTTAGTTCCCCTAATGATAAAAATTTGAGACCATTCTGAAGAGCTGCATTGTAAGAATAGCATAAGAGATAATTTGTCCATCATAGATCTACAAATACTTTCATAATTTTCTATTTATAGTAACTGTAGGACCCATTTCTAAGAAGACAGATGGGTTTCTGTAATCTGAAACTTTGCCTCACAGGTTCATTCAGTCAGTAAACAAGTTATTTAGCAGACCAGTCTGTACTTAAAAGAAAATGGAGCCAGATATTAAGTGAAATGGGCTTTTATAGTTTGACTTTTGGAAACTAACTTCTTAGAGCAGATGGGTTTTTTTAAATTTCAAAACACGTCCAATCAGAAAAAGGGTAAATCGACACCACTTTACAAATTTTTAAAAGAAGAATATGAGATTGATGCAGGCAGTGCTTGGATTGAGCACTTTGTCATCAGCTTATTGCAGAATTTGTGGACTTTATAATCATTTGGCAAAAGTTAGACATGTAGACTAGTTTAAGTTAGTGTTGAATATAGATAATTTTTGTTCATGTTTTGTGTTGTATTTTGATTCTAAACTTCAAGTTTTGGTTATACTGTAGCATAATGCTCCTGTGGATCAGAGTCTGTGTTATTTGCTATAATACTCCAGAAAGAACTGCAAAGACCCAAATCTGCATTATGTGATGGCAGATCTAGGTCTTTGCAGTTTTAAATTGGACTCCACTTATAAGCATGTATGTATGGTAATAATGAAATTAATGATTGAAAGTATTGTACATTATCACTGAAACAATGGTACAATTGGTAAATGTGGTTGCATAAAACATAGACTTTAGTTGACACATCACAGGTGGAAGACGCTGGCAAAACAATGAACTACAAATATAATACAAGGTAATGACAGAAGAGCTTTCTTTCTGAATCTATATACAGCATGTTTATGCTAAAGAATCAGAAATTACAAAGTCGGTTGAAAAACACGGTAATTACTTCATCATTTCAGTACAATGTGTCAGAACTGTCCATTAATTGGTATATTATGATTTGCACAACCTCAAAAATATATGACTTTTAGAACTGTCTTGAAAACTTCTTGAAATTAAAAAGTTGGTTTCATCCTTGAAAAAGTCTTTGAATTTATTGAAAAACTCGAGGACATTTGTACAGAACTCTTTGAATATATCAGGAGGAATACAAAACATTTAAACTGAATAAAATATTTATCCCATTTCAAATTAATACATTGTTATTGGAATATTTTTTCCAAAAATAATAAATAGAAAATTGAATGGATCAAATGATACTTTGCATTGGTAGTTACCAGATGGAGTAGCATCTATTTGCTTTTGTGAAATGGAAATTTTTATTTGTTCTTTCGTCATTTTTCTCTATTTATGAAGTGATCAACAAAGTAACAAATGGAGAAAATGTAAATTTCATAAGAAAAATACTCCTTGAAAACTTGTTGTAGTGCTGAAAACTCTTTGAAAAGTCCTTGAAAATTTTGTAGACAGGGTTGTATGAGCCATGGCACATTTTCCAAAATGAATAATTGCTGATCATGGAAATTGTTTTGTCTTTAAAGGAAGGTAATCTTGTGTTTTCTAGGTTGGAGCCAGGTGAAACTATAGAAGACAACAAAAGAAATCTTATGATTATCACCCAGAAAGTGTTCAATGCAATTGTAGGGTCTGCAGGAAGGTGAGTTATCGCCATTTATGGTATCAGCTGAGACCGGGGTCCTACTAGAGTCATGTTCCGATTTACTGTTATCTACACATGACTTGTCAGATTTATATTTTTATATACTGCTAAAAGGCAGAATGTATAATGTTATGACTAAATCTATGTATCTGTGTACATACATGTTTACCATTTTGTTTCTGCATATTAATTTAAGTGTTAAAGCATCTACCTTTACCAAACTTTGTGGATGGCATGCAGATGTGGTAAGAACATGTTGATTTGGGGTCAAAAAACAAAAGGTTGAAGTCACCATGGCTGAAAAAAAAGAATGGTGACTTCGCATTTTTAACTTAAGTTCTTGACCACGTACCTTGTCAGAGTTGTGGAGGGTTGGCAGTTAAGGTTTGATTGAGTGTTTTTGACACAGCAACACATGTATATTATAGTGCCAAGACAGATGGAGCAATATGGCATGGCAAAGGACACACCATTAGCCAGCCTGGGCTAATCGATTGGTAGGAGTTGAACCTGCACCATTTAGGTTGTGAGCCTAACATGCTAACTACAGACACTATGGCTCCTGCTTATATTAGTTACATGACGTGTAGGAGGGTACACTGGGTCTATTCTGTATCCACAAACTGGCAAGGGGGAGGGGGGAACACTTAAGGAATAAGCCTGTTCATTATAGGGTCAAATGGTAAAAGGTCAAGGCCATTGTGACTTTTAAAAATAGTTGCGTACAACAAACCATTCTAGATCAACTTCATGACTTACATATGTGGATGGCTTACACTTAGGGTCAGATAGAAACCTTTATATTTTGGGATTTAAATTTCAAATGTTAAGGTCATGGTAAGTATAATAAGAAAATGTGCTTTTCACAGTACTCTAGTTTATATACTGTTAATTTGTTCTCATTTGTGGGGTTTCAGTTTTTATGGATTTCATTGTTGCTAGAAAACATGTTTTTAAAGACCCAAAACACATTTGAATTTAGGTGAAGATAATAGGGCACTGCCCATCTCTTTCTGAGGCATAGTCACACATTTGAGTCACAGCAAAAAATTTTTGGGGTGTGCAAAACCACAAAATTTGATACCCACAAAAATGAAAGATGTACAGTATTAAGACCATGCTTTCATTACTCTTTCATCTCAGGACCATGCTTTCATTACTCTTTCATCTCAGGACCATGCTTTCATTACTCTTTATCTCAGGACCATGCTTTCATTACTCTTTCATCTCAGGACCATGCTTTCATTACTCTTTCATCTCAGGATTTCATGTGGTGGAAAGGTAAATTGGTCAGACCTAAGTGATGGCATAGTCCATTCCTTTGCTCATTTAGGCAGTAATTTGTCAAACATTAAAGTCTAGAATTAAAAATAAAGATTTTATCTTCATTTGCAAACAAGAGGATTGAGTTACCTATGATTATTTTTTCCTTTTGGTTTTGTGTGCATCTCAGGTTAAAGTTTTTATTATCAGTTTTATTTAACATTTGATTAATTTTTAATCATTTCAGGTCCTTAGGTTGGAGGGCATAGTTAACTCCTTTTTTTATGACTTTAATGGGTACAGATCCTGGTCCAGAATGTTTGGAAACTTTTTTTTAGCACAAAGCTTGAAGCCCAAAGACTCAAAATTTAGAAACAGGATCTTTAGTTGAAAAAAATTTAAATAAACAGAAGTTGCAGAAATTTGAAGCTTGGGTTGCTAATTTGCTAACAGAATAGACAAATTTTTTAATGGCAGATCTGGTTCTACACTGTTTGGATATGCATTTTACCCAGGTAAATGTAATATATCTGTTTAGTTGTTCTTGCTCAGTAAGTTTTAGAAATGTGTTGCCTAACACAGTTAACCTGAATGTTTAGATTTGTCCAGCAATCAATTTTTATTGCATAAAAGGTGTAAAATTAGACAAAGCTGGGTACAAGTTGGAAAAATAAACTTCAGTATTCACACACATAGGCAGGTGGTTTGTACAAGAAAAATAAATTTTTGACATGAATAAGTCATTAATTTGCTAGTGTAGCCAGTGTTCCATTGTAATGGAGGCCATTCAGATGAGTCTATTAAGTTACGTCACATTCCTTTTGTTGAGCAATGTTTGTCTTTAATGTAAATTGTAAGAAATAGGTACATCTTTTCTTTGGCAATGGAAACATAGGTATCAAGAGTGTTATTTTCCTCTATTCAAGTGTTTTTGAGTTATATAAATTATAAGTCAGTTGCAGTGTTGAACTGAAACATTTGTATAATATTACAGTACACCCAAAGTTTGTGCCCCAGTATGCTAGAATTTCCCAATCTGTTTGTGTAAACATATGCAAAACTCAGCTTTCTACAAAACTTTTGTTTCTGCAACAAAGTTTATATTTTTGTTTACCTTCTTATTGCTTGCCCTTCAAGTAAATATCTTAAGGGAACATATCAAGTGTCACATGACACATCATGGAGGTGTTATTACTCATATTCAAAAAATGTTCTAAAGTAATAGTGTTGTACATTGTTAATATGCAGGAAACTTTTTGATATCTAATGGCATCAACAGAAGTGTAAGACTTTTATTGTTTGAAAATTTATTCCCCATTTAAATATGAATTTATTTGCACCAAAACCTTTACCAGATTCTGTCCTGTCATGCAAAACTTGTTTTGTACCAAAACCTTTACCAGATTCTGTCCTGTCATACAAAACTTGTTTTGCACCAAAACCTTCACCAAACTGAGTCCAGTCATGAGAAACTTGTTTTGCAAAAAAATATATACCAGATTCTGTTCAGTCATGAGAAAGCTGTTTGCACCAAAACCTTTACTAAATTCAGTCCAATCATGAGAAGCTTGTTTTGCACCAAAACTTTTACCAAAATCAGTCCACTCATGAGAAATGTGTTTCACACCAAAACCTTTTTCAAATTCTGTCCAGTCATGAGAATGCTGTTTTGCACCAAAACTTTTACCAGATTCTGACAAGTCATGAGAAACTTGTTTTGCAGCAATACCTACATCATGTCTAGCCTGACAGAAATAAAAACCTGTTACAAATGAAGCTTGTTTAAGATGACTGGGGCCTCATTTGGTAATATAGAATATGTAAAAACATTGATGTCATGATAAATAAATATAAGCAAAGCAGTATGTAAAACATTCTAATAGCTGATATGTTAGAAAAATGTGTGTGCAAAGCAGTATGTAAACCATTCCAGTAGCTAATATGGTAGATAAATGTATGAAAAGCAGTATGTAAACCATTCCAGTGGCTGATATGGTAGATAATTGTATGCAAAGCAGTATGTAAATCATTCCAGTAGCTGATTTGATAGATAAATGTATGAAAAGCAGTATTTAAACCATTCCAGTAGCTGATATAATAGATAATTGTATGCAAAACAGTATGTAAAACATCCAGTGGCAGATATGGTATATAATTGTATGCAAAGCAGTATGTAAACCATTCCAGTAGCTGATTTGATAGATAAATATACGAAAAGCAGTATTTAAACCATTCCAGTAGCTGATATAATAGATAATTGTATGCAAAACAGTATGTAAAACATCCAGTGGCTGATATGGTAGATAATTGTATGCAAAGCAGTATGTAAACCATTCCAATAGCTGATATGATTGATAGATAAATATATGCAAGGCAGTATGTAAACCATTTTGATAGCTGATATGATAGATAAATGTATGAGAAGCAAGATGGAAACCATTCCAATAGCTAATATAACAGATAAATGTATGCAAAGCAGTTTGTAAACCATCCTAATAGCTGATTTGATAGATAAATGTATGAAAAGCAGTATGTAAACCATTCCAATAGCTGATACAATAGATAATTGTATGCAAAGCAGTATGTAAACCATTCCAATAGCTGATATAATAGATAATTGTATGCAAAGCATATGTAAACCATTCCAATAGCTGATATAATAGATAATTGTATGCAAAGCATATGTAAACCATTCCAATAGCTGATATATTGTGAATACAGAAGATGAGTAAAATATTACCTACCTTTCATGGAAATTGTTTTCTGTAAAATGGCCAAAAAAACTAAATGTGTATCCAATCATAAGTGTGATGTCCTATCAAAATGGATTCCTCAGCTTTGAGAAATTGACAGTCGCCAATGTAAACAAACTTTAGCAGACATTTTTTGTCCAATTACAGATTGCAGTAAAGTATGATTCTCATTTGGATCGAGTTTAAAGGTGAATATTTTTCACCACATTGTCTCTCTAAAACCATTATGTTTAAACAATATGTTAATCTTTTTTTAAAATATGAAACTAATTTAGCCAAAATTTTGTATCCTAATATGTATTATAAGTACGTAATAAATATTAACAATGTTTCTAAAAGATTTTGACCCACCACCATAAATGTTGAAAGGTGTATGTAACTTTAGTCTTGTATATTTTTCTGTCTGTCTATCCAGTCCATTCATTTGTTTGTCACAAAATTCCAGTATTGTGTTTACCCATATAATAAGCATCCAGCTGAGTGCAGCATGGACACAGGTCTTCTTTCACAAAACCTGCAGCTGATGGATCTGGAAATCATAAAACTCGAGTATGAATTTTGAGCATGAGATTTTGTTTCAACCAATCAATGACATTACATTTGAATGGTTGTTTCTGATTGACTGCTAGTGGAAACTTGATCTTGGACTTAAGCTCAGTTTTAGCATCAGAGTAAGGATTGGATCTGTGCTGTTTTCTTTTTTTCCGGGTGGAAGAACAGTAGACCCTACAGACACATTGCCCTGTATACTCGCTTACAAGTTGACTGCAAACTGCACAGACCCAGATCTGCTGATGCATTATGTGCTGGCAGATATGGGTATGTGCAGTTTGTTTGGGGTAACCTGTAGAACAAGCAATATAGACACTGAACTGCAGGTGCATTATGCTATGCTAGATCAGGATCTTTGTTGTTTGCAGTTTTGACTTGACTTATAAGCAAGTATATATGGTATTGAAGGAATATCTTGTCTGTGCTGTTTACAGTTGACTGTACTTTATTCCTGGGAAAATACCTTAAACGTCAGAAGTGATTGCCCTGGAATTATTTTAAGAATATTTTAAAAAAATATACATCACTAAATTTACAAGAGCAATCGCTGACCTGTACAATAGTAGTATTCAGTTACTTCTGTTGAGGGATTTAATTTTGTTTTTATTTGTGAAAAATCCTTTATGAATAGAAATACCAGGAAGATGGGTCACACTGCTTCCCAGGTGCTACTTCTGATTTCACTTCGAATGCCATCACTTCCTTTCTGTGAGCAACTTGCATAATTGTTCCTCATTTTGTTATTGCTTCTCAAGTCATTTAAACAAATATAAATAATAAATAATTGCTTGATTTGTTTAATCAGATGTTGTGATTATTTAGTTATCATTAAAAAAAATCGATTATATCTTACTGATAACTAAAATCACAGCTAACACTGTCTTTCTACCAATCTGTCTGTCAGTTTTTTTTATGGGGTCAAGCAGCTTGTGCAGGTAGACAAATGGTATTTAAGGATGCCATCTTTGGGGCTGTTTGGAAGGTGGGTATAAAGATAATGTATTTTAAAGTCATTGTCATCACCAGCATAGAAGTAAACTTTATTGCAGGCAGAATTTAAATAGTGAAGTAAACTTGATATAAAACCATGCTTTTAAAGTGTGATTGTTCAGATATTGAGAATAAATTATGGATGAAAATTATTAAGACATGTCAGCATTTCTGTACTGATGTCTGCCTCTGTTTACTGTAAAATACAATCCATATTTACTTGTTCACTACTTCTGTCAGTCATGGATATTTCTCTGTTGTGGTTATTTTGTAAAGGCCTTGGAAGAATCAGATGGCCAATTCATTGTTCCAGGAAATCTCTATTAAGACCAGGGAGCCTAATAAATTGTCCAAAAAAGTATTGAGTGGACTTGTTAACAGACAAGATAACCTTAGTAAATATTTTCCATAATATTTAATGCTGGCTGAGCTGATAGTACTGCATGTATTTTGAGAATGCAGATTGCTTAAATATGACCAATTTTCGGATTAGTTTTATGTAGATGTCTACATAATACTTGTTGGACGTTTTCTTCACCATGTGAATAATAAAATAATTTTTATTATATCCTGCAATGGAACTGACAATGCGATAAATGCTCCACTTTCCAGATTCCCGCCCAAACTGAGAGTAATGTGCCATTGTTTGTTCCAAGTCGTGAGTCTACGATTTCCCATGGACAGTATTCTAGTGACAGGAACTGTAATATTCCTGTGCTATTTCAACCCTGCGTTAGGTAATACATGCACTGCAGTAGTCAAGATGGATGCTTTCATTTGATTTTTTTTTATTCCTACTCTGGCTCTGTATACAAGACTAATTCTCTAACCATTCTTCCAGTCGACAGAACATTCAAGGGATTTCTGGTTTTATGGGAGATTTTACTATTGTGGTCTTTAAGTCTGTATGTATGTATATTTATAGGGTTTATTGACACTTCAACACAAACTTGGCTATAAAGTGCCAAACAAAAGTTAGGTAGCAAATGTGGTAAAGATTAAACCATTGCCAATATCCCAGGAAGACAAACCCCTCCAACCAAGATACCCAGGTAGACAAACCCTGCCAACTAAAGTAAATTTTCATCAAGAAGTAAAAGATATAGGTACAGATTCTGCAAAAATTCCCCCCAAATGATATAAAAGAATGATAAAGGCAAGGAAGTGTAAAGTCCTCAGGGTTCAAGGTCAGAATTTTAATATATAACAACACTTCTAAATATTCCAAGACCTCTGCAGTAAAATCATTATGGGATGCATTCTATGGCAAGCAGGTTGCTTTCATTCATCACCTCTTGTGACATTCAGGAGAGATATCAGGCCTTTTCTGCATCCCCAAGCCCATGGGGCCACTCACCATAAGAATTGATTATTGGTATTGTATATGCATGTTTTAAAGTATTCTGTCTTTATAACAAAGTATACACTTTGATAAGTACTTTTTGAATACATGCATTGTATGGGGTCCTCCGGATGTTTGTTAATCCAGCTTTTGCTAATAGTAAAATTTTTACAGCATGGTTAAAATGTTGTTTTTTTTTTAAAGTTTAAAAAATTCTCATCACAGAGTGACCATTACAAATTGCTTTGTTAATGTTGTAATCCCATGCTTTTGGTGTTTCTTTTTGGGATGGGTGGGTGGATGGGTTGTCGATGTCCAGAATTACATTTATTTTACCTATCTTCCTGGTACATGTAAATTTTTTCCTCACCATGACAGTGGCATATAGTGTTGTCCGTCTGTCCATCTGTGACACTTTGGTTAAATTGTGCATTTTGGGGGTCATTTCAGGCACTGGTGGGGCATCTGTGTTCCATGAACACAGTTCTAGTTCTCATCAAAATTCAACAAATAGATTCTGATTCTCAGTTACCCATTGCACTGATAGTTCAAGGTTTATCTTTGTGTAGGCTTGCTATCTTATTTGATTCTGTCTGTCTTAATTTACATCATATTAACAAGTTCTTGTAACATATTAAGTACCTGGTATAAGTCATGCTGGCATAGGTAATCTTTGATATGGAGGATCATGTGAAAACCCACAAAGCTTGAATGGATAGCCTCTTGTGCTTGCAAATGTAGGATTGAAACAGGACTAGGGTATTTAGCAAGTTTATTGTCACCACTTAGTTATGGACAGAGTTTGAGTTGGAATGTAGAGCAATGTTTGGCTTATAGACTGGAGTCCGTCCATTCACCTTTCCATCTGGTGTCAGCACTTAGGTTTGAGTTTTTATTTAGGTCATTTTCTCCAACTATTGCTTGTAGAGTTTTGTGACTTGATATGTACATGTTTCTTGAGGAGTACTACAGTCATACAGGAAAATTTAGTCACTGTAACCTATGCTGTAGTCAATCATCTAGCTATGAAACCGCTTTGATAGCCCTAATAATCATGTGAATGAACTGAAATTGTTTTCAATAAGCAGTAATAAAAATTGCTGATATGATAAACAATTAGTGATCAAGCAATACCTTAAAGAAAGTTAGCCATGAGCATGTTACAGGTAATCATAAGGAAAAAAAAACCCTTTCATCTTGAGATTGATGGCAGAATTAATTAATTAATCTCTTTGATAGCTGTAGAATCATTAGTCATCAGCATTACATTGAGCTGACGTGATTGCAGGCTTCTTTCATTTTTACTGCCGGACAGTATTCAAAGGGAGACAAAGCAGTCTTACATAACAGATCCTGTTCTCATCAATTGGATTAACTTGTGGAATATAAAGTGTGCATTTATTTATAACAAAGCAGCCAACATCTGCAACACAAGTTTCCCAAGTTCTTGTAGTCTCAGTTTTATTCAGTAGCATATTTGACTTTGGTAACCTCATTCTATGATTAGTTGTTTTGGTCTTCCTACATATAATCAGAATTCAAACAATGGCATTCCACAATTAAATTTCTTGAGCCAGCCTAAGTGATTTGGTGCCAATGCATATTTAGGGCACTGATGCCATTTTGGGAGTTTTAATGTCAAGTTCACTTGCAGCCTTTCTGAAGTAAATGTGTATTATCTTTCAGAATTTAAGATAACATCAGTAGATGTATATTATTTTGGTAATACATTCAGTTGTCAAAGACAATCTTTACTTTATGAAACAATATTGCTGTTAGAATTTGTTATGATCGTAGACAAAGTTTCCGTCATTATTTGCCATCAATGGCAGTACATGTACCTGATGAAAAGACTGTTATAGTTTTAAAATAACAAACAAACACCAAAATTGCAAACAGAATTGGTCTTTTGTAAAAGAATGTTGAAACATCATGCAGTTGTTCTTTATTTGCAAGCAAGGATATAATGCAACATGGTTTACCTACCTAATCTTTGCTTGGTTCATTGTGCACAATTATGACAATAAAGATGTTAATTTTCCAGACAATATTTGAGAAAATTAATAATTTTCATTAATACACAAATTCACTGGACAGAGAGAAATATAACTAATTTTTTAGTTTCTGGATATTTGAGTCCGTGAAGATAGATTGGTCTGCACAAGCTGAGACTGAGTGTACACCGTGATCTGCAGACACATTGTGTTATGACCGATTTATATTTGCATTGTTTACAGTTGGAGATGTGTTTTACATGGGTAAATACAATAGAGGAAATATGATCTTGGAAACCAAAAACTCTATGCATTTAAGTGCACACGTCTTTCCCAAATTCCAGTTGGGAATCAAGATGTTTCATTTAACTCATTCAGCCCCCAAGATTTTTTTCATTTTCGCCTGAAATGGGGGTAGGAAACGCATTTTGGAGGTTAATTCTGGATACATCTAAATACATCTGCTTCCAAGAGTTCTTTTGCTTAGACTGATGCCTAGTTGTGCTGGAAACATCGTTTTTCATTGTTTATTTGCCTTGCGCATGTGTAAAAGGGTAAAAGTTGGAGTTCTGTTTTGTTTTGTTTGTTTTGTTTGGGGGTTTTTTTTGCTTATTGGACCCATCATTTTCATCTCCTGGCCACTTCTTACTCCCAATCCCCAACTAATCCTACTTTTTGCAAAGGTTCATCTGTCTGTGTGTTGTTTAGACTGATCTGCCTTAGGAGCTGAATGAGTTAATGACATATTATGACACATTGGACACTTGATTGTTGGGATTTCACACAAGTCTTAGGGAAGAATATACTGTAAATTCATTTACTTTTATGGGTATCAGTTGGTGTTTTGTGAATAATGACATTGTGAAAAAAGACATTTTTTGTCGTCATGGTTCATATTGTTTCCACAGAGGAATCACTGTTTGTTGGGTCATGAATTCACAGCATTTGACTACACTGGAAAAGTACTGACAGCTCACATTATTTAACTATGCTGGTGAAGTTTTACAGTATTTAACTAGACTGGAGAAGTTTTACAGTATTTTACTAGACTGAAAAAGTTTTACAGCATTTAACTAGACTGGTGTAGTTCTGCCAATTCAAAGAATTTAACTACACCATTGAAGTACTAGCAATTTAGAGTATTTAGCTACTTTGGAGAAATTCTGACAATTCACATTAATTGACTACACTGGAGAAGTACTCTCAATTCCCAGTATATTGTTACACTAGAGAAGTACTGCCGATTCACTCTAGTTGGCTACACTGGAGAAGTACAGTCAATTTCCAGTATATTGCTACACTAGAGGAGTACTGTAAATTCGTGCTAATTGACTAAACTGGAGGAGTACTGTCAATTCCCAGTATATTGTTACACTATAGAAACTGCCAATTCACACTAATTGACTACCCTAGAGAAGTACTGTAAATTCATACTAACTGAATACACTGGAGAAGTACTATCAGTTCCCAGTATAATGCTACACTAGAGTTGTACTGCCAGTTCACACTAATTGACTTCACTGGAGAAGTACTGTCAATTCCCTGTATATTGTTACACTAGAGAAGTACTGTCAATTCACACTAATTGACAACAGTGGAGAAATGCTGTCTATTTACAGTATATTGTCACACTGAATAAGTACTGCCAATTCACACTAATTGGCTACACTGGAGAAATACAGTCAATTTCCAGTATATTGCTACAATAGAGAAGTACTGTAAATTCACAGTTTATATTGCACTGGAGAAGTACTGTCAGTTAACACTATTTAACTACACTGGATGAGTATTGTCTATTCACAGTATATAATTACACTGGAGAAGTACTGTCAGTTAACACTATTTAACTACATTGGATGAGTATTGTCTGTTCACAGTATATAATTACACTGGAGAAGTACTGTCAATTCACAGTGCATATTGCACTGGAGAAGTACTGTCTGTTCACCACCATGCTTTTGATAACTTGTGCACAACAGGGTCCAAAAACATCAGCCACACTATCAACAAGATTAGGAGTTACAGAGAGACCTATATAAAAACTCATTAAGGGATTGAAATCGACAGAGAGAGGTGAGAGTAGGAACTAGAGATGGCAGGTTACATTGTTGAATACTTTTTATATAATCATGTTGAAGTTAAATTTTGAATGTCTCTTGTTTTTACTGTGTAGTGTTTTTCTTCAAAAAATACCTTTAATTTCAGGATAACTATATTGAAGAGATCATTAAAAGTGTTATTCCACATGGTTTCCATACACTTAGTATGTCTACTGCTAAACACATTGTCTATTACACCACTCCTTTTTGTGTTGGATAATTTTAGTTTTATTGTTCATTCAAAGTTAAAAAAGATTTTTTTTTGTTGAAAATAACGACATTCATTTAAAGAAACAACAATGTTGAAACATGTTTTCATTTTATTATATTTCCGTCACTAGATGTATAGATGATTGATTTAGTTACAATAGAATGTAAACAAATAAATTCACTAAGGTTAATCATTACCAGAGATGAATTTAATGTGTCTAAAAATAAAGCAAAAATCAAATGAGAGCATGATAATATTTGAAGTTTGTGACACACTGGATGAATATAGTTTTATGTTTCATGGCCTGATTTGCCAAGCATATCTCTCCTGACAAAAATTTTGTTTTATTCCATTTCGGTGCTAGAACCTCCAAAGCCATCCATCATTGGAATCAACATCGTGCAAGCAATCCTGAAATTTCTACTCTTCCTTGAGCCAACCACTGAATGTCGACAATTTTGAGTTCACTACAAACTTTCTATCTCGCTTTACCATTATAAACCCAGTCTCTGATACAAAGCATTTCATGTACTGAGTACACCTTCTGATTGATTCTCTATGCTTTTCATGATCACATTTGCAAATGATTAAATAATTACTGCTCAATATCTGTGTGTGTGTGTATATATATATATATATATATATATATATATATATATATATATATATATACTTCAGTTATGTTAAATACATAATATTTGAAACCATTTTTGATTGGTCCGATAAAATGGGTTGATTTTGCTAAACAATAATGATCACAAGAGCTTATGCATATAGGAGTTACATGCCTTTGAACTACATTATATCTCCCTTATTTGATTTGATACAGAAGACATCCTTAACACAATTAAACAAAAAGGTCTCTTTTAATCGATTTTTACAGTGCAGCAAACATTTCCCCAAGTTGTAGATCAAGACACGGCTGGCATTTAATTAGGTTCTCACAGAAGTGCTCATGGGTATCATTCTGATGGTTGATTGACTCTTTTCATGTGTTAATAGAAGAGAAAATGCCATGATTATACTGTTTACACAGAAATGGAATTAAAAGATTTAAATATGAATTTCACCTGACAAGACATATTTGATTGGTATTTCTCATTCAATGTTGCCACCTGTTTGCATTTACCAGAATTTTTCATTGATTGCTATTTCATGATATATTATTATTTGCAGTGTATTGAGAAAATATTTTTCCAATAAAATCTTGCAATATACTTGATTTCTTATTAAAACTTGCCAATTTCACAATGTTGATTCTTATTTTTTGGGTACTAACCTCAATTTTCAACACTAAAATGAGCAATAAATTGGTGGCATTGTGGTTAGAGCGTTCGCCTTGGATGCAGGAGGCAGTGAGTTCGATCACTGGCAGAGTCATACCAAAGACTTATAAAATGGTACTAACAGCTGCCTCGCTTGGTGCTCAGCATTAAGAGGTTAGTGTAAGGACTGGTCGGCCTGGTGTCAGGATAATGTGACTGGGTGGGACATCATGCTACATGTCTGCGGCATGATGCCCCAGTGCTGGACATCACTATAAATTGCCACACTGCAGATATTGTAGTGATATGACTGAAAAATTGTTAAAACTGTGTTAAAATCACACACACACACACACACACACACACACAATAAATAAAGGTTTCATTGACCAATTCTGATTGCAATTTTCTTCACATTCAACAACTATGGGCCATTTTTTATATTTTCACAATGACAAAGAAGCCCAGGATCCACACCGGACACTGCATTATAATAAGTGGGTTAGCAAGTTATCAGAGTGCGAGTTATCGAGGGAGCAGTGTATTTGACTACACTTGATTAGTACTGTGAATTCACAGTTTGTTATTACACTGGAAAAGTAATGTCAATTCACAACATTTAACTACACTGGAGAAGTAATGTCAATTTACACTGTTTGACTACACTGGAGAAGTAATGTCAATTCACAGTATACTAAACTGGAGTAGTACTGTTAATTCACAGTATTTGACTACACTCGAGTAATACTTTTTGACTACACTGGAGTAGTACTGTCAGTTCACACAATATGTTATTACTCTGGGAAAGTAATGCCAGTTCACAGTATTTAACTACACTAGAGAAGTAAAAGTCAGTTTACACTATTTGATTACACTGGAGAAGTAATGTCAATTCACACTATTTGACTACATTGGATATGTAGTCAATTCACAGTATTTGATTACACGGAAGTACTGTCAATTCACACTTTGTGACTGTACTGGATATGTACTGTCAGTTCACAGTATCTGATTACACAGGAGAAGCACTGTTTTTCACATTTATTAGAGGTTTACCAGTTTTTATGGATTTCATGGTTGCTTAAAACCTGAAATTTAAGTACAGTGAAAAAGTATCCACCTCTGAATATAGGACTCACTTTCCCAACAGAGGCATATCCATAATTGTAATTATTTATTTAATTTTACCTTGACCACACAAATTTGTACACATAAAAATAAATGAATTCACATTTGTTGTTGGGATTTTTTAGAGACTGATGAGAAATATACTTAAGTCTAACACTGAATCCAGCATTTTTCCATTAGTAAACTTGGTCAAGTATTACCTTTGCTTTCCCAAGGGCTGACATATAGACTTAAAAACACAGGAAAGTAATTTTTGGTGCAAATTTTCATCCACAAGTGCAAGAGAACTAATGTAAATAGGAACATTTTTCAGGTTGTTAATTTCCTCAAAATTCTGTTTAATTCTCTTCTTTTACAGATTTTGCTATTTTCCAGTTATTATTGCATTCCATGTGGATACATTGTAATGATTTGATAGCAGATTGTGAAAATTTTAAGAATTAAAGCATGCTGAAAATTTCCCATATACATTTGAACATTCTTAAAGGTCATCAGTATTAAGCAATTACTTTTATTAAACAGCCAGTGCTTCAAAGTCCTGGTAACAAAGATATTGCAAACACAAACCTTTTAAGTAACCCCCAGTCTTTGAGACCACTTTTCTCACTTCCCATAGGTGGTCACTTGAGACAGGTTTGATGTGTAATACCAGAGATTAATGTTGATTCACTTTATCTTTTATTCTCTATTCCTGTAAAATTAAAATTATTTGTGATGATAAAATGTGTATGGGAGTAAACAGTTAATGACAAGGAGATAAAGTTATGTGTTGTCACACTGTTTGCTTAGACATCTATGAACAATACAATATTTTATGTTGGAATTAATTTTGTGGATATTCATGGTCACTGCCACCACCCCACCCCACCCAAAAAGAAATTAGATCTCCACATTTAATTCAGTTTTAGTATTAAAATGCAAACACTTGCTTTGCTCTGTGGCTGATCTATGTTAATGGCCATTTCCAACATGTATATGGGTAGTTGCGTTGCTTATTACAAGCTAATGGGTTTTTACAAGGTTTTTGGTTTTTCTCCACTTCAAAGACCACCTGCACCAGCATCCAAGACATAAGAGATATTAATTACTTAAGGCATTAAAACTTGTACAGTTGATAAAAAAATTATGAGTTCTCTTTTTATTGGCTTGGATTTCCAGTTTTTATGAATTTTGGGGTGCTGCAAACAACAGTATAAAGTATCAGGTGTACAGTGAACCATCTGAGTGGGCAATAGGACCCTCTTAGGCATTTCAGTCTAGGCATATGAATTTTTTGGGGTGCTGCAAACAACAGTATAAAGTACCAGGTGTACAGTGATCCGTCTGAGTGGGCAATAGGACCCTCTTTTTCATCTAGGCATATGGATGAATTTAAGTTTTCACCCTAAAAATGTCAAGTGATACTTAGGAAAATAAAAACTTAAGAAAACTTTTTGAATGCCGGCCTATGCATGGTCAAACCACAGTTCCATTAGAAAGGTAAATAATAATGCAGAGACAGTATTATTGGAAAATTCTGTATTTAATGAAATCTTTCATATTTGTACTTGTGTTGATGATGAAATCCCTTGAATGTTAAGAGTCTCCTGCCTATTTAACTTGCTCTGTCACATGACTTGCCTGCCAGCCCTTTCACAACTAATCTGTCTTTTTGCAGATATAGACAAGAAACAGCCAATGACAGCATGCTTATTTTTGCTTTTGAATGACCAATAATCATATAAAATACATAGCAATTGATTTCTGACCTCTTGCCTGACAGGTTCCCTCCCAAACTAAGGAGTATGTGCCATTGTCTCTATCAGGTCGTTACACAACGTTTTCAGCAAAGCACCGTTGATGCCATCTGGACTGTCATCGGCACAGTTATATTCTTACGTTTCATCAATCCAGCTATAGGTAAATTATTTTTGGCATTCTGGCTCAGCAGATTTGAGGGAGTATAGTCTGTGTTGTATAATTTTATGCATGCTGTTTTCAGTTTTTCATTTTACTGACAGTTTTCTGTTGTACATGTATAATGAACTCTCACAACACTAGAGCTAGTATTATACCTCAATTACCCAAACTTCATTTATGAAAATGTAAATTTTATCAGAACCATATACATTATACATGACTATTTGAACATGTTTTATCACATAATGTTTTCAAAATCATGTTTTTAAAATACTGTTAGGACATAAATATCATGTCACACTGTGAGTTAACACCTTGCAATCTCAGATAGCAGTCATTAACACAAATGTTTTGCTGTTCTTTGAAAAATATAGCCTCAAACACATTTATCTGACATGATGACATTTATATCCATACAATTAGAAAAATATTATTGATCAAAATGTATCATAACTATTATATGTAGTAAACACTTGTTTGAGGTCATAAATATATCATGTGACACTTAAACGGATGTTTATCAACATTACAGTTTTTAAAGAAGTTTGGAAAAATGAGGTTACTCTGTTGTTGTAGCATTTGCTAGATTGTGTGTAGATTTGATAAATTAAATTTACTAGTTGCCTAAAAGCTTTGGGTACGAATATGGAACACAAATATAGTCCATTCATCTTGTAATATTAGGTAGGTGTTTGTGTATATGCTAGTGTTTATTACATACCAATTTAATCTTACTTGGATTTGATACAGATGTTCAATCAATTTTTTGATTCACACACTAAGATTGGAACTATTAGTTTTTGCTGAAGTCTGATAGTATTTGTATATGCACCAAATCAGATTTGTATAAATCTCATGTTTTTGATTCCATTCACACTGCCGATGTGAAATTATTTGGAAAGATTAGATGAGAAGGTATGTAATAAATACAAAACCTCATTAATGCTTTGTTCCAGGTCTCGGATAAAGAACTTGTTTGATGTGGTATGTGAAGATGGCTTCATTATATCTCTACACTGCACATCAAAATCCTTCTTTCTCCCAACTCAGAACAAAAGACATATGTAGTTTTATGTATACATCTAACAGGAAACTGCACTGATCACTATCTTCCACTGCAGCATGTACCTAAAGATTAGAATTTATGCTGTTTGTTCCATCAGTGATTGTAGGGAACACTATAAAGCATGATCAACCTGTACATAATGTTCCATCAGTGATTTTAGGGAACAGTGTAAAGCATAATCTACTTGCACATTATGTTCCATCAGTGATTGTAGGGAATACTGTCAAGCATGATCAGTCTGTACATCATTTTCCATCAGTGATTTTAGGGAACACTGTCAAGCATGATCTACCTGTACATCATGTTTCGTCAGTGATTTTAGGGAACACTGTCAAGCATGATCTACCTGTACATCATGTTTCATCAGTGATTTTAGGGAACACTGTCAAGCATGATCAGCCTGTACATCATGTTTCATCAGTGATTTTAGGGAACACTGTCAAGCATGATCTACCTGCACATCATGTTTCATCAGGGATTTTAGGGAACAGTGTAAAGCATAATCTACCTGTACATAATGTTTCATCAGTGATTTTAGGGAACACTGTCAAGCATGATCTACCTGCACATCATGTTTCATCAGGGATTTTAGGGAACACTGTCAAGCATGATCAGCCCATACATTATGTTACAGCAGATTTAGGTGCCTGCATTTTGCATTTGGGTGATTGGATTTTTTTTTTAGTTGGGATGAATAATCAAAGTCTAACAGAAGACTACCATACTGTATATGTTGGAGTAAAATGGTCTTGATTATCTGGATGGTAAGGAAGCATCAAGGCGCTGTCATATATCTTCTATTTATTCATAGGATTTGATGTTATTTGAGCAAACGGTGTTACATTTCGAGATAAGGAGTTGAATTTATGTTTAAAGTAATGAAGAAAGAACTAGCAATGGTAACTGTTATGTTTTTAAATCATGCTGTATAATACAAACATGTATATTAGCAAGTGTACTGGCCAGTGACTAGTTATAGCTGCATACCAGTTGTCACCATAGTGTTGATATATCTCACAAATGCATATTATTGTTTTATTTATGCATCCATTTAAAAGTAGCTAATTAAATGACTTTTTGTTTATACAAAAACCCAGCTTGTATTGGTCTGAGTTTGTTCAGGTAACTTTTAATTTTCTTTAAGTGCAACCCTTAAGTGAGCATTTAATTCAGATATGAGGTGGGGGACAAGTAATCATCATTTTGCATATATCAATCAAGTGCTTATGCATCATATAAACATTCATTGTCATCTGCCCACTCTCCATAGCATATACTATCTGATTAGAATTGTTTCCCACAAAAAAAATGTTGTCAAATATCTGGTGAACTTACTTTTTTTCTGATAGCCGTTGTTGGACACTGAACATGAAGCTTCTAAATAGCTTTCACACACACAGTACTTTCAGCCATGTTTTCACAAAGTCAGGTTATATGTGGGTCAAGGAGCTTTGTACAAAAAGAAAAAATATTATAATTTGTAAACAGTCAACAAAATATTATATTGAAACTTATTGAAATAAATACAAAAAGTATTAGTGATTTTGAAAAGGTATATGGATTATTGTAATTTAGAAATGGTTTAGCTATTTTAAAATAATTATTAATTTTATGAAGACAATAGACAAAACTGAATGTTGAAAATAAAGTTGTTCTCCTGAATGAGCAGTGTTATATTTGAAATTAACTCAGTGTTTGTGCAGTGATAAAAACTATGTGCATACCTTCACTTTCAACAAAGGAGCTGTCAGTGTGCATACCAAAACCAAATTAGAAGCTAAGCGTAATATTTGTAGACATTACCCCTAAAGCTGAATTTGGCAAATATTCAATCTGAGATTTCTAAGGATGACATGGAGAAATTTTCTTGACTACTTAATTTCCATTAAAGGGATACAACTAGGGATTTATGTTTGTTTGTTCTGCTGATTGTTTGTAATAAACTGCATGGACCCAGATCTGCCATTGCATTATTGATAGCAAATCTATATCAATGCAGTTTGCAGTTGGACCTAACTTACAAGTGAGTATACAGTATATAGTATGTACTTACAATTTTCTGATTTAGTAGACATGACAGTTCATATTGCAATTGATATTATTCCTTTTATTCTTTTTTTTAATTTTAAAAATTAAAACCAACAGCCATACTAAGAATATAAGGGTTTACTTTTGAGTAACAAAAAAAATGATTTATGTAATTTTTCTCCTTTTAGATTTTTTTATTGAACCAGACCTTTCAGAAGACTTTTACTATTCTCTTTAATAATAATAATAATAATAATGATAATAATAATAATAATAATAATGATGATAATAATAATGATAATGATAATAATAATAATAATAATAATGAAGTGATACAAGTAATGTATTTGACTGGCAGAGAAAGAAGAGGTCAGACTTAAGATTGACAAGCTGATAATGTTTCTTTTCTTCATGCCATTGATGCACTAATTAGAATGATTTACTTGTATGTGAGGAATTCTTTGGCATGGTTGCAGACACCTGTGTATTTGTTTCTTTTGTGATGAGAGATCAAAAGGATGCTGACCTCCTATCAACTTGATCATTCAATATTGATGTTACAAAAAATCCATATAGGGCTACTCACTTCAAATAAAGCATTTTGCTGAAAGAGTTGGGAATTTTTATAAAAATAATAACAAATATTACAGGCTTATCAGATGTCTAAAAGTCAAGAATCGTGGTTAGTGACGATGTATCATCTTTGATGTTCATATCAATAGAATAAATAAACAGAATAAATAAGTATTGATTTACTTACATTTTAGATTGTTTACATTAATTTCCTATTGAAATACACCTCTCCCTCGATAACTCGCACACAACGGGGTCCACAAACATAGACCGCACTATAAGCGAGTGTGCGAGTTACCGAGGGACCTCCAAAAGTTGAAAAAATTCACTTAGATATCGAGAAAAGAGCGGGGGGGAGGATTTTAGAGTGCTCATTTTACAATCACGTCGATAATAATTTTTAATAATGCGCTTTTTCTAATAAAGTTGTTCGTTATTCTGTTTAAATAACATTTATTTTCAAAATGTCCAACATGTGAAAAATCATTCCACTGGTTTCAACAACCATCACGTGTATGCAAAACATCTGTGTATTATGTCACTGCTTTTTGTGTTCTTGATGAGTCTGGTTCCCGGAGTGGTATTTAATGGTATCCTGCCAGATTGGGAGTTAAAAGAGCAGGAAACTAGACTAACTGTCGATACACAAACAAACAAGATTCCTTTTCTTCAAAAACAAGCAAAATTTATTTCGTGAGACAATCGTCTACGTCGAATCTCAATTTTTGTATTGTTCAGTTAGTACAGTATTGATGTCATAATTTCATTGGAAGTAATAATGAAACTTCTTATCATCCTTGAGGATATCTCTAAGTGCCGGTTCAAAAATTCTCTGAAACTCGCTTGCCCACAATGGTCCGTATCTGTGAAACCAAGCTCTTTATTTTACGAAGTATTCATTTCGCTTGGTTATCTTTGATCACAGTTACCAGTGAGTCTGTTAATTTAAGGTAGTTTATGTTACATACACAATAACATTTATAACAGTGATTGATCAAATGAAGTGCGTTCACCCGACATACAACCAGGGCCGCTAGATTTTAAATTTGTAGGATTTTCGTGCCTTTTAACTTTTCTTTTATTCCAGCTTCTTTATTTGATTCAAAAGACATAATTAACATGATAACACAAAGGAGGCCAGCTTTTAATTCAGTGCAACAAAACAACAAATACTTCCGCAAATCAGTTATCAAAATACGGTCAGCACCTAATTAGGTTCTCAGAGAAACGCTCGCGGACATAGCTGTTATGGTAGATTGACACGTTTTACGTTTAATTACAAGAGGACACGTTGTATTTATGATGATTACACTTAAAAGGATCTAAAAGATAGAACTAGAACATAAATTTCAATTGATTAAAAAAATGATTTAATTGGTATGCATTTATTTATTAAAGTACTGCCTCCACTCTGCGTAAGTGACATTTTCATTGATCGAAATTTCCTTAGATATCGTTAATTGCGGTGTTCTACCGTTTGGAAAGAAAATGTAAAAAAAATTGTATGACTTTTTTTAAAATTTGATATTTCATAATGTTGATTAAAATTTCAGGTCCTATCTACCGTTTTCGACGATAAAACGAGCGATATATCAGAGTTTCCGTTACTAATTTTGATTGCGATTTTCTTCAAGTTCAAAAATAGGAATCAATTTTTTGGGTGTTTTCTGGTTTAAAAAATGGGATCCATGCCTGACCCCGCGTTATAAGCGGGTTCACGAGTTATCAGGGCGCGAGTTATCGAGGGAGTGGTGTACTAACTTATAAGTATGTTTTGTGAAGGCTGTTAACTTTATTTAAAGACTGAATGTTTATATTTTATACATTTTTCAAGACAAGAGTCTGTTTCATCTGTTAGAAAAAATTCCAGAATAAAATTTTTAAGTTTATATCAACATGGCTCATTTTAATGACACCTATTTCATGCTGTCATTTACTCCATCCCTTAGCAGCAGGTATTTGTTCTACACATGACTGCTCCCTTTTACCTTCACATTGTGCAGTTGTATTTTCAAAGTCTTTAATGTAAACATTATAGTTTTTTTAAACTATGTTTTATTAGTGACTGACAGTAATAATATTTTTCTACTCAAGAAGATTATCTCACTTTTGCAAAATTTGACTAATAGAACAGTTTCACTTGAAAGCAAAATTCTCTGAGATTTTGGTGATGACAATGATGGTAACAAGTGACACAAATTACTACAACAAACTTTGTAACTTGTCCACAGTATGTAAATTTTAAGTGTACGATTGATTTCTAAAACAACAAGATCAGCGAGAATTGGTACTGTGATGCTGGAAACTTTTTTACACCAGTAAAATAAATTCACGATGCTGATACTAGCTTTTATTCTTGCAGTCAGAATAAGCTGTATTTCCTTGGTAGATTATTGCCTAGTACACGAGTGGCATGGCTAGTGTGGAATTTGAAAAAGATGTAGCAAGTGTGGTTAGAATTGGATCTCCAGCCAGTATACTACTACTTTCAAAGTCAAATTTTTTAAACTGCATTTAGAAACCTTGTGTAACATTACATTTGCTCTCGGTTTGTTTAATTTTTTGGCTTGTATGGATTTCAGTCCCTTAATGGTAATGACATTGTGTCTATTCTCTTTATCCAGTTATAGTTTTCGTTGCTAATAATAGTAACAAACTTTGGTTTTCCTAAAATTAATAAGTAGAGACCCAATGGATTCTAAAAAAGAAACAGAGCCACTGGCTTCTTTTGTTTGAAATGTCAGGGGAGGCACTTGTGAGTTTGGTAAATGATTAAACCTGATATTAATTCTCTCCCATTGGTATTGCTAAACTCCTGATATTAACAATAACAGGAAATCACCATGATAATTCCTCAAATAATGTTTAAATTTTTAGTATAAATTCTCTCCTGACATATAAAAAAAAGAAAATTTATAAAAATAAAAAGATTATTTACAGCTGTATGTTTATAATAAAAGGATCATGAATATCGATTTCTCTGGAGTTTGCTCTTCCATTGGATCTTGGGTAAAGTGGTACCACTTCAACCCTGCAAGCCATCAGTATTCTCAGTATTTTGATTGTTTTTTATATTGATTAGTTTTACATCCATCTGTGAAATGGGCAGATATAGATCTGTTATTGCATAGCTAGTGTCCATTCTATTCACTTTTAATAAAAATTGGAATAAAAAGTATGGAAGTTTGTTGATGCATAATGCAATAGTCCATGAGGCTTGAAGCTGTTCATAATTTGTACATGAAACTAAATGGTAGATTGCAGCATACACCCTGACAAATATATCTAGTAATTGTGTGCATAAAGTCGCACAACAATTCTTACATCATTCCAGATAGAGACTTGAAATATTTGGATATGATTAGGAATTATCTGTAGATCTGTATAATGGTTTTGGAATTTTTGATCCATTCCCTTGGGGCAGATGTTTTGGGTGGTTATGGACACTTTTGCCTCTATCGGATTTGATATAAAATGTGTTTTGAGAATTTTGATTGACACAATACTCATCTGACATAGTTCAGTGACATCAAACTTTGAAATATGATGGGGGTAATCTGTTGGTGTGCCCAGTCATCTTGGAATATTTATCAAGACCCAGAGGATGGAGATATGGCCCCTCAGTCAAAATTTGGAAACTACTGAGATTGCCACTTGGTAACTATACAGATATATTTACAAGGACTTACTGGGCATAAAAATGCGAGTTCAGCAAAGTAACCAATATTGACCCTGGGTCTTTCCTTCCCCTTTCCCCAGGGGCACAGATTAAGGGTTGGAACAAAATGAGGGTGCAAGGATATATATTTTGCAAACATACTAAAGTTATGATATGTTTATGTATTTTCTTTGGATCATAAAGTGGAAACCAAATACAGATTTGAGTTACATATTGTTATGTATATTTAATTTGTATTGTTTGTTATTTTTTTCTCGATCATATGTTGTGTATAATTGTATTAAGTACTTTTACCACATTCTTTATTATAATTTTAGAAACAGATTTTATCTTGTTGACACTTTAGAATTTTCCAGAAATGAACTTGTGACCCTCATCCTGGTTTTACTTTTGTGCCTTGTTTTTTTAATTTAATTTTGTTTACTTGAGAAATTACTCATTCTTGTGATAACATCTGAAGCAGAATCATTTGTATTGTTGTGTTCATTTTTTTTTATTTAGATTTATTCAAATTATTCTCTGGAATTACAAAGTACTTAATAATATTGTTGAGCAGAGACATTAACTTGGAAATATAGTGAATTCAGATGAGGACATTTTGGATTATATTATTGTTATTAATCAAAAGACTTGGCACATCTCCACATCACAGGCTCATTAAGACATTTAGAGTTGAAGTTTTTTTGGAACACCACTGGAGTTTAATTAGAACGTTATTCATTAGAACTTTCTGGGACAATTTGATTTAATTCACAATACTGTAAGTTCTTTTTAAACTTTCACTTTGTATTCTAGGGAAAAATATTAGTTGTTGAATTTAATTTTTTTTTTACTGGTTTTCTTTTTTTTCTGTTACTTAGCTTAAGAACATAGAGTCATAGCACCTATTAATTTGAATTAAAATATCTCACAGCATTTAACAACCTTGACTACCTTATTGCTTTACTAACCTCTTCATACACATTTTGCTTACCTATAATATGCTTTATACATACCAGCAAATGTATATGCTTATTATGAGATTTCATTATCTTGTTGGTTGCAGGAAGCATACATAACTTTATTTTCCAAATCACACATGGATCTCAATGTTATAAGTACACAGTCATGCCAAATCCCACATGAATCTCAGCTTCCTGCCAGTCACATGTGGATCTCAATGTCGTGGACATACCAAATCACATGTGGATATCAACATCATGGACATACCAAGTCACATGTAGATCTCAGTGTCATGAGTACACAGACATCAAAACGTACCAAAGCACTTTCTAATATAATTGATTTGTAAGACTGTGTGAAAGCAAGTGCATACATTGATTACATTAATTTTAGATTTCAGGTAACTGCTTTGTCTAAATGACATGAAAAGGAAAAACAAGGAAAAACGTTTTATTGATATGCTTAGCTGCAGTTTGGGAATTGAATCCCACCAATAAGCAATGAACCTTACTTTGAGAACAAAGTATATTGAATTTTAAAATCAAAATTCTTTTTATCAGTTTTGGACAAATGCTGGTAAATTTTTTGTGTTGTTTAATTTATTCCAAGGTATTAAAACAGTTAGAAAATAAGTTTCAAAATATAAATAAGTTCTAAGTAAATGAATAAGTTCTCAATAAATGAATGTTACAAAGTATTAATTAATCTAGGTGAGGTAATTTCCAAGTAGACTGCAGATGTTTTAAAGCGGCTTGTTTGTCCCAAACCATATTTTAATGGAATTCTTTCCTCTGAAATTTGCCCAGGAATTAACAGGAATTCCATACATTGTTTACATTTAAGATAGAAACTTATTTTTGAAGCAAAATGGGGGTTTTTTCCCCATGAATTAGGCTTAGTCCTTCAGTTAGTAGTATTAACTCATATGCATGACTTACTCTGACAGCCAGATGTGTTTTTGTTTTGCTTGCAACAATGTTTAAAAGTTTTGCATTAAAGTTGTTGAAAATCACATATTGTCTATATCAGTAGCTGTATTCAAGTGAAATATAACTATAGGTAAAATGTTCCTGTTGTCACATACTAGAAGTTCTTATTTTGCCTGTCTCCTTTGCTTAAGCAGAATTCTTGATGCATAATGTTGAACAATTTTAAAAGTTTTGTGTTAAAATGTTTCAAATTCACATAGCTTCTATACTTCTTGCTGTATTCAGCAGAAATTTATATAATATTACTATGGACCGCAAGTTTATACACGATATGCTAGGAGTTCCTGTATTGTCTGTCTTTCAGGCATTATAAACTGTGTTAAAGTGTATACATTGTTATGCTAGGAGTTCTGTCTTGCCTTTTTTTCAGGCATTAAAAACAATGTTAAAGATTTTGTTTTAAAATGCTTTTGTCTTGCCTACTTAAGCATCTGATTAAAAAATGTTACAGTTTTGGGAGCAAGTTTATGAAAGTGAGATGCAGGTTTATATTGATAAGCAAATAGATTCAGGTAAGAAATGAGGTTTCACAGATCACTGATTATAGATGTTGCCCCACACTCACCATTAAGATGGCGGAAGGGGCAGAATATTGTATTCTAAAATTCAAACATGTGACAAAGGACAGTCAAGAGTCCACAAAAACGTGTCGATTGTGGACAGATGTTTTCAAGACAGAGCATGAGAACATGTCAACTAAAGGAACCCATAAACATTGTTCTTTATAAACAGGTGTCTGCATTATGCGATATGTCTCCAATGACTTATTTCATTATATAATCGAACTTTACATTATGACAGATGTCAAAGTAATTGTAGTCATTGCAGTCTACACAAGTCTCCTTGGCTTGCATGTATGTTGTCTCTTTTTTTTCTTCAGAATTTTATCAAAAACATGATAAAATGCAACTTTAAGGAAGTTTCAGTAATTGAAGTTGTATTTGAATGCAAAGAAGACACTGGATATTATGTATGTGTGTAAAATTGTCATGTTCTGCAATTTAGATGAAAGAAAAAAAAACATGTCAGGATAACTAAAAAAAATTTGTTCTCACCATTTTGTTGTTAATTTTTAATTTTTCTTGTGTCCTTGCTGTGAATGTGGTAGTCATAGTTATTAATCAAACAGTGTTTATGCATATTGTGATACCTTCCATCTCTCTGTCATTATATCTGCCTGTTGTTATATCTACCTGTCCTTCCATCTGTCTGTCCTTAAATCTGTCTGTCCAAACATCTGTCTGTCCATATATAAATCTGTCTGTCCATAAATCTGTTTGTCCATACATAAAGATGGATTGAAAGTCAAACTGATGTCAGCATATCCATAACCATATATCTTTTCAAACAGCTGTGTGGAAATGCACGTAAAATTGGTATTTAAGTTATCCCAATGATAATTATCTGTGAGAGAGATGTAATTGTCTGTCCAATACCTGCAGTTCCTCAGTGGGAGACAAAGGTCAGTTATAATAATTGCTATTACAGTGACATTTTAAAATATTTTGTTGATCAGACTTTATGTTTGCAGTCATTTTGGGAAGGATGCATAATGCATTTGAGTTAGAACCCCAGGGTCAGTCAGTTTTGGTGAGGTGGGGGTTGGTATATTTAATGACAAGCATAAGATTTATCATGGTGAGCCATGCAATCAGCAAACATTTTTTATTTTGAAATTTTTTGGCAATCATGTTCAATAAATAATCATGAGTTAGAAGGACAAAGCTATAAATCAGTGAAAGAGAGTACAAAAGCACTTTCAGTTTTATTGGTAAGTTATTGTTCTATCTATAGTCAGGTATTTCTTATATCCAGCATTCCTATGTGGATTTGGCAGTGCTTGTCATTCGTATGTGGATTTGGCAGTGCTTGTCATTCCTATGTGGATTTGGCAATGTTTGTCATTCCTATGTAGATTTGGCAGTGCTAGTCATTCCTATGTGGATTTGGTAATGCTGGACATTCCTGTGTGGATATGGCAGTGCTTGTCATTCCTATGTGGATTTGGTCATGCTTGACATTCCTGTGTGGATTTGGTAATGCTTGACATTCCTATGTGGATTTGGTAATGCTTGTCATTCCTATGTGGATTTGGTAATGCTTGTCATTCCTATGTGGATTTGGTAATGCTTGACATTCCTATGTGGATTTGGCAATGCTTGTTATTCCTATGTGGATTTGGCTTTGCTTGTCATTCCTATGTGGATTTGGCACTGCTTGTCATTCCTATGTGGATTTGGCATTGCTTGTCAATGTATTGGACCATTTAAGGCAATAACTCAATTAAGATTACACAGATTAGATGAAATCTATCTTTAAATGATAATACTTAGTGCATTACTAAAAGCATTATATTTATATTGTTACTTTTACATCAACTTACAGTAATCCTGCACATTACATAATTGTGCAGGATACATTGAAATGTTGTCAGAGGGAGCAGAACCTTAATAACAATGCCACTTGATATGCTTATTAAACCTTGGCATTGAAAATTGTGACCATTTTTGCGAATGCATGTATAGTTGCTTCAGTTTTGTTTCCCCTTGACTCAAAGCAAAACTTTAGGTTTTCTGAAGTATCTTGGATAAGGGTTTATTTGTTGAGACAGTAGTGAAGTATTCTTTTCACATGACCTTTGTCGTCACCAGAAAGCTTGGCTAGGTACTTATTAACATATCATTAGATCTTCAGCTTGCAAGCTACATCTACCATATATATTTGTTTACAGGTTGGTTCCAAAACTGCAAACAACATATTCCCTGATCTGCAGTTGCATAATGTGCCAGAATATCAGGGTCTATGTTGTTTATTGTACTGATTACTCCAAACAAAATGTATACACCCAGATCTGCTGGTGTATTATGTGATGGCAGATCTGGGTCTGTGCAATTCGCAGTTGGATTTGACTTAAGCAAATATGTTATATTTGTGGCATTTATTTCTTTGTGAAAGAATGTTATTTTGAAATGATATACAAGAAAAAACAATTTTGCCACCTTTATGGGTTTAAAGTTACACAGTTAGTAAGTCTACTACTTACCCCTATTTTTTGAAGGATTTCATTCTTAATAATATAAATACTGTTTTAAGTGCAGATTTGAAAAAAGGCTACGAAAATTGTATTTACATATTTTATTGTTTGACCAGAGAATCATACTGGCTCTGGCAATGCTAATATTAAGATTATGTATTCAAGATTTTTAACGTCAGTCGCTGTATTGAGCTTAACAATTTGGTTTAATACTTGTATATTTCTGAATTTTTTTTTTACCCCAGTGTGCTGTGGTATACCTGTTTTGCTTGCTTAATCAGAAAGCTGTTATTGCAGTGCCATTTACAGGCAAGTCCATTTTCCATGGAACCATTGTTTATCACTTTCAGTCAATGAATAATGTCCAAGAGACACAATTTTTTGTATTATTTTCAACTTACAGTATCCCCTTATGAATCGGGAATCATAGATTTGGAGCCAACTACGAAAATCAAGAGAGGTTTGACACTGATGTGCAAGATCATGCAGAACATTGCAAATCACCTGCTCTTCACAAAAGAAAATCATATGCGCACCTTTAATGATTTCCTGAAGACCAATTTTGAAGCAGGGAGAAGGTAGGCCAGTTGCACATGAAGGTTACAATTTAGAGTAAAATATAGTTGGAATTAGCATGACATCGTAATATTTAGGTAGGATATCGTAAACTTGCATACCCGATATATACTATATAGATTATAAGTTGCGGTGTGAATTATGCATACAACGAAGTAATTGAGACTTCAATTGCAAGCATCTTGTACTGCATATTTTTTGTGCATTTAGAAAATGGAAAATGAATTGAGACAGGCAAATTTTCATACATTTAAGAAAGAGGAATCACACAGTGAAGACAAACATTCCATATTTTGTGAAATTATTAAAGAATTTTAGTGAAGATTTTGTATTTTGTTGGGTGTGGGTGGGTGAAAGTACTTTATCACCATTGAGATAAGCTGTTACTTAGAATATAGTTTTGAAGTGAAAAAAAGTGATATAGAAAACAAGAAACCAGTCAATTAGTCTGCAGATAGGTAAAAAATGGCAGAAGAGCCACAGTAAAGAAAGATGCAGCTAATTCTGAGGAAAACTAGTGTACATGGTTCATATTTTGGCTAAAATGTAGAAGGGATTTAAGGGTTCTGGTATTGGAGGAATGGATACAAAATTTATTCTCATTGAACCTTAATTGTGACATGTATGGGTTTGTAAAGTTTCAGAGGAAGAGAAAAATTTATTGTGTAGAATTTGTTATTTTTAAAGAAAGCATCGAGCATTTCTGATGGACTGCCTAGATTCTAAGAATGTATGCTAGGATTCCTAGGGTCTCGTTGGTCCTAAATGAAAATGTCTCTACTTAGCCAAAACTGCAGCCATCTTGTTATTGCTACTCCATGTGAATGGATGGTCATATCAAATTGGAGTTTTTACTAAAGAACATTTTATGATATGTAGTTGATCCTAAATGAAACTGGGGCCAATCGCAGGCATCTTGAAAATCTTGAACTTCTTCTGAACAGAAAGTTGTATCGGCATGGTCATATGATTATTTTATTTTTTGTTGGTCCTAAATGAAAATGGTTCCACTACAGTGGCCTTCTTGAAAATCTTATCACTGCTTCTGTTGAATGGATGTCATGTCTACATGGGGTTTTCACTAAAAGATTTGTTGTGATGTATAGTTGGTCCTAAATGAAATTGGTTCCAGTCTGATGTCAAATACAGCCATCATAGCAGCCATCTTGAAAATCTTGTTATCACTGCTCCTTCTAGGTTGAAAGTCGTATCAACAAGAGGTTTTCACCAGAAGACTTTGATGAAAATGATGTTGATCTGACGTCCAATATGGCCATCATGGCAATCATTTTAAAAGTCTTGTCATCGCCACTCCTCTAGAATGCCATATTGATGTAGGGTTTTCACCAAACAACTTCTTATAATATCTAGTTAGTCCTAAATGAAATGGTGTCCTGCATACATCCAATATGGCACTGAAAATACGGAAAATCTTGTCACTATTTCTCATAAAATGATGGTCATATTGGTATGAGGTTTCACCAAAAGTCTGTCGCCATTCATGTTTGTTGTTTCATTACTTTAATGCTGCTTGATCTACTTCATCTTGTAAATTACCATATATACTCACTTATATATCACCTCCAACTGCAAACAACAAAGATCCTGATCTGCTGTTGCATAATGCATCTGCAGATTAATGTTTATTTTGTTTGTTCTACTGATTACTACTAACCAACTGCACAGACCCAGATCTGCCAGTGCATTGGCAAATCTGGCACTGACCAGTTTGCAGTTGGACTTGACCTGTAAGCAATTAAATATGGTACGTGTTTTTATTCATTTGGAAGGATTTATCTTTCCGGTGGTTTGTGCAAGTTTTGATATTTACATTTTTGGATATTACATTCAGCACCACATAGCCAGGATTGTGCTGATGTGTCATTAAATCCTATAAATGCATACATATGCACCGCTTTTTCTGTACAGATTTTTCACAGAGATCGCTTCTGATGTTGACATTCCGGACACAGGAAATCACAGTTTGTCATTCATCAATGATGCTAATGTTTTGGCACTACATCGCCTGCTGTGGAACAACCAGGAGAAGATTGGGGACTATTTATCCAGCAGCAGGTATATGATCAGGGCTGATCACCAATGTTTTAATTTTTGGAGAGATCATATTTTGTCATGAATTGCAATTTTCTGGAATACCACACTAGATTACTGCATCTTAACCATATGTAGATAACACTGCATGCAAAGTGATTTTAGTCATGGCTTCTACTGTGAAAACTTACATAGATAGATAGAGGGCCTTAACTGAAAACCTGCAGGAACTTGGTTATTTTTAATAAGGAATCCCAAATCTCTCTAACAATTTTAGATTTATGCACATAATGATATTGATTGAATTTTCACGGAAAACATTATTTTTTCCACAAAGCAGGAAACCATTATAAACAAAAGAAAGTAAGTTACTGGATAAATGGAAAAATGTCCAACTATTGATGCAGCTATAATTGTTTTTGTTTAATTTGAAACTGTTCTTATTGCCACCTCCTTGTCTAGTTCAAGACTTTTTCTTGATAATTGCTTGGGAAAGGAGATATTTTAGTGTTTGAATCATGGTTGCTCATTGCCATATTTTCTGCATGTTTTCAGACTTAAATATTGTTTTCCTGTGTCTGAAAACATCTTGACATATTAGCTAACAATCGAATGACAAGTTACATGTACAATTTAAATTGTTGAACTTGGGAGATATTAAACTATTCATTAGTTCACTAACACTGATATAATGAATAACATTTGTTTAAAACCATAATACTTACCAGTAGATAAAAAAAAATCTCAGCAATAAAAGTAGAAGAAGAGTATGTCACCATTTATTAAGAGATGAAACCTAGAAAGTGAAAGTTTTCATCTGAAAAATATTCTTTAGCACCTCCATGGTGGACAAGACTATCACCTGTATCCATTCACATGCAGCCAATTAACCAATTCCAGTTTGTGTACTTTGTTATTGAAATGATTGAGATTTTTTTATCCACAGGCAAGTCATTTATTTTTAATAAATTTTATTTATTGTATTGGCATCAGTGAGCAAATGAAAATGAATGTAAAGCTCATAATTTTTGACTATGGATCTATCATCCTCTACCTTTTAGTTTCTGTTTTAAACCCTTATCTATATAAAACTATCAGTTTGTAAGAAAGTTGAATTCTCCCAACATTTCACAAGCTTTGATCCTTAATTGTTTCGGAGAATAAAACAGGAAATCTTTTCCCTGAAATTGTCACTTAGATATTGAGGCATCTAGATAAAATGGAATGTGGATAACCAAGGCTTCACTGTAATCCAGGTAATAGTCACACATCTAATAAAGTTGTTTAATGGTTTTACAGAGATCACAAGGCAGTTGGGAGACGTCCATTTGACAAGATGGCTACACTTCTTGCATACCTTGGACCACCTGAACATAGGCCTTTAGATTCACAGTAAGTATAGCACAGCAGAATAATCTGGCCCTTATTTCACTTAATTTCTTAAAGTGTCTCCTCCATGTGAGATTTTACTTGATATTGATTATCATTCTTTCATAAATATTGAGATGCATGTCAAGGAGGGAAAGTGTAAAAGCTTTCAAAACATCTTGTATCTTTCAATATTGAAGAACACTTGTGGAAATTCTGTTTTTGGGGAGTGTAAAACAGCGTTCTTTTCAGGAGAATTAGAAATATTTTGACTGTTGTAATCTTGATGTGGGCAGAATATTCACTGAAAACTTAATGTTACAAACCAAGTAATAAGAAAAAAATATGAAAGTATCATTTTAAGATAAAAATTGAGATGCTTGGTGAAATGGGGGACATGTTCAATATAGAAAATTTGTAAAATTACAGTCTTGGTAGAAATGTTTTCTGCTTTTATCTCACATGCCTGAACTTTGGGTATGGACTTCTTCCAGTCATTTAATGTTTAGAATCTGGGTACAATTGTGTACAATCTCTGGGTACAATTGTGTACAGTCTCTGGGTACAATTGTGTACAATCTCTGGGTACAATTGTGTACAGTCTCTGGGTACAATTGTGTACAATCTCTGGGTACAATTGTATACAATCTCTGGGTACAATTGTGTACAATCTCTGGGTACAATTGTGTACAGTCTCTGGGTACAATTGTGTACAATCTCTGGGTACAATTGTGTACAATCTCTGGGTACAATTGTGTACAGTCTCTGGGTACAATTGTATACAATCTCTGGGTACAATTGTGTACAATCTCTGGGTACAATTGTGTACAGTCTCTGGGTACAATTGTGTACAATCTCTGGGTACAATTGTGTACAATCTCTTTGTACAATTGTGCAGCACTTTATCATGAGCACATAACAAATTATGATGCAAGGGTGTCTTTGTCTGATAATAAGCCTTCTGCCCACTTTTTGATAAATTTGTTAGAGTGGCACCCAGACCTTATCATGAAAGAAATACTGTAGGTAGAAGTTGATTCTATAGGAAAAAAGCTGTGTTACAGGGTTAAGGAAATTATTGAAATTCCTTTAAACATCATTTGTATGAACCATTTTTTAAAAATCCCTCGCTAACCTTTAATTATTTTCACATTCAGTGTGTGAAGCCCTGTTACCATGATTTCGAAATTTAGAGATGCCATGGGGATCATTAATTTAAAAATTTTCAGGGGCTTTAGGTGGTCAAATAGTCTAAAGCACCAGCCTTAACAAATAACCTGTATTTCACCTTTGTCTGCGTGGGTTTGAGTCTCAGCTCAACCATCTCACCTTTGTCCACATAGGTTCAAGCCTCAGCTCAACCAATGTGGGTATGTGAGAAAACTTATCGGTAACTTTATTCATGGCATCTTCCTGGGCACTTCATCCACCTATACTGGTTACGGTGTGCAGCCTGTCATGTGCCGAAAAATGACTTGAAAACCACAACCAAACCAAAGAAAATGATCTAGTGTAAATTTAACGCCCAAATATTAATTTTAAGCACAAATGACAAGTAAACTATTAAGCAGAGCTCTTATTGTGAATATTTGTTAAAAACCACATTGTTTGCAATTTTGTGAATACATTTTTTTATGGGGAGTGAAGGTGATTAATAAATAATTTCAGTTAAAGAATTTTATCTACAACTTTCATTTGATTATTTCAGACATTTGTAATTTGTTTTGAGAATACAAAGTTCAGTGTACAACTGATTTGAGACCAAAATATATTGATACTTTTTATGGCCTGACCAGGGTGGATAAATCCAAACATTTATTCATTCCAGATTTTAAATTTTCTTGGAATTGCAGAAAACTCTGACATATTCATTTACATACTATATAAAATTATGAGACGGTATCATCAAATTTACTAGGCCAGCAAAATTTTGAGCTTGTACTTGGTTGACAGAGTTGGTTTGTCACTGGTTTAAAGAAAATTGAGTGTGAATTACAAAAAAAAATTGTGAGCAGTTGTGAAAAATGTGAAGATCACCACTAATTGCAATATTTCTATAACAGATGGAGCAGCATGGATATGACCAGCACAAAGTTTGAGGAGATAATGTCAAAACACAACATGCACGAGAAAGATGAATTCAAGTCCCTGAAAAATCTCCACATCTTTTACCAGGCTGGCACTAGCAAGGCTGGAAATCCTGTCTTCTACTACATTGCCCGCAGATACAAGTAAGTATCTTTTCACATCCATAATATTGCATGCAGTCACATGCATGTTTTGGATTTTTATGGTAGCTTTAACAATTTTTCAGTCGTATTGCTATGATGTCTGCAGTGTGGCAGTTTATAGTGACATTATCCTGATACCAGTCCTAACAATAACCTCTTAGTGCTGAGCACCAAGTGAGGCAACTGTTAGTACCATTTTTATAAATCTTTGGTATGACCCGACTGGGGTTCAAACCCGCGACCTCCCACATCCGAGGCAGACACTCTAACCACTAGGCCACCAGAGCAGTTGCATGCAGTCTCATAAAATTAAGCTGCATTTTGAAAGTCTTCTTTGGCATTTCTTGCTAATACACATAAGCTAATATTTATTCCTCCACATATCTATGGATGGGGCATATATTGTAAATACTTATAAGTCGAGTCCAACTGCAAATTGCACAGACCAGATCTGCTGTCACATTATATGCTGACAGATCTGGGAGTATGCAGTAATCTGTATTGACCATGAAAATGTCAGTATTACTGTGTGCAACCCATCAGGTGATGCTATGAATTGACTCTAAAAGTGTCAGTATTATCATGTGCAGCCCATCAGGTGGTGCTATGAATTGACCATGAAAATGTCGGTATTACTGTTTGCAGCCCATTGGGTGGTGTTATGAATAGACCATGAAAATGTCAGTATTACTATATGCAACCCATCAGTTGGTGCTATGAATTGACCATGTAAATGTCAGTATTACCATGTGTAATCCATCAGGTGGTGCTATGAATTGACCATGAAAATGTCATTATTACTGTTTGCAGCCCATTGGGTGGTGTTATGAATAGACCATGAAAATGTCAGTATTACCATATGCAACCCATCAGGTGGTGATATAAATTGACCATGAAAATGTCAGTATTACCATATGCAGTCCATCAGGTGGTTTTATGAATTGACTATAAAAATGTCAGTATTATTGTGTGTAACCCGTCAAGTGGTGCTATGAATTGACCATGAAAATGTCAGTGTTACCATGTGCAACCCATTGGGTTGTGCTATGAATTGACCATTAAGATGTCAGTATTACCATGTGCAGTCCAAAACACTTGTTTTGAGATATTGCAATGGCATCGGAAAACATGAACATGAAAATTTTGTGGAGGCATATTGAAAGGTGCTTGCATTGTAATGCAGTAGGGGCATCAAGATACACTTGTATGTAGGAAGACTTAAGTTTTGCCTTTAGGTCAGGTAATTCATACAAGTGAAGTAAGTGGTGGGGCATTTATTTTCTGTGTGTACATTTCTGGTTATTTTTCTGGATTGCAGGTGTGAAAATCACAATTCTACATACTGCCTGTTGACGTAAACCAAAACCCTTCATTATCATGTGTTACTTGTAGGCTCGTACAAAAGTAACAAAAGAAAAGAGTGAAGCCAAAAAGCTTTGTAAATTTTAACAAAATAATTTATTTCCCTAGAAAACAAGGTAAAAATATGAAATAGGACTTACGGTTTGTGAAAATAGTCCAAAATTTAATCCTAGAATTGAAAAATATAAGTCCTATCACTAAACAGCTCTAATTGAATCCAGGTTCGAATCTCGATGTTCCAATATGGAAGGCGATAACGTCAGATGATGGTGGTTGTACTGATGGCAACAATTCCTCGTTGAATCACAATTTATAATGTTCCCGTTTAGAATTCCAGAATAAATTTCCACTGAATGTCTTTGTCCAAGTATTTTGTTGAAGTAAAATATTTCCCAGGGTGAATAAATTATTTTAAATACGAAAATCAACTCAAATAGCAACAACTTGACAAATACCTTGAGCCCAAAGGCACAATTTTACGACTGATCACTCTACTAGCAAAATGGTTGTTTTAAGCCTCGATTTTGGATCACATGGTGGCTCACGTGACGGGTTACGTGACCACTGATTTGAACAGCGCAGTAAAAAAAAAATGCCATTTAAAACGTAGGCAAGAATAGCCCAATCTAAGAATCAGATTCTCACGCTGGAGAAATAAAAAAGAAAGGCTGTTTACAATTCAGCTAACACATGGGCCGAAAATGACCTTGGTAATAGCCAATCATTTTCGTGTAGTGTTTACAAAAGCTATGAACCAAATTGAGCTAGAAATAGTGCTTAAGTCATACTTTTACGTTCTAATGAGACAATATTTTTTCAAAAATATCAAATCCTGTGAAAATAATCATTACAATAAAATGCAATGAAACAAAAAATAAATTTAAAAAAAATTTAAAAATTAACACACACTCTAAGTGGTTAGAGTATCTGGTTTGCATGCAAATACTGATCCTGATTTTTTTCTCCAAATTCTGGTGTTGTTCCTTTTGGCGTACTGATTTTCATTCCACTCAAGGTGGCAGGTGTGCAGTTGATATTATTTTACAGAAATTGAGGTGTGAAGATTGAATTGAATCAAAAAGACTTGTATTGTTTCCATTTCTGGTTTCAGAGTTGGTGAGATCAATGGAGATTTGCTTATATACCATGTTCTTCTTACCCTTAAGCCATATTACAACAAACCTTTTGAGTTGGTGATAGACTTCACACATACATGTGCAGAAAACAGATTCAGGGTAAATCTCTCTCTCTCTCATTTTCTTTCTCTCTCATGAAATATGCCAAATGTCAGATGAGAGTTCTTGAATGATTGATAACAGTAGTGAAAGCATCATTTGAAGGCTGTAAAGAATTTTTTTATAAGGAAGTTTAGAATAAAAGTAGTTGGAAAAGCTATATACAGAGACCATCCGTACAGCAAGGTGTATTTTTTTTGTAGTAACTTCATTTTTGAAATGGACATACTCGCACTTATAGTAGACACTTATATATAGAATTTATATTTCTAATTATAAATTAGTATTTCTGCTGTATTAATTAGTAATCCCAACTTTGTAAATAAAATAAGTACCAAAATATAATTCATAGCATTTTTTTAAAAAAGGGCTCCTTTGATTTCTTTAGTTGTGATTATAGTGGAAATAACACTAAAATTGTGAGGTTATTCACCCACCAATACTCTGAACTTTTACAACATTAGAGCTAATAATTTCAGACTGACTTCTTGTCCAAGTGGTTTGTGGTGATGCCAGAGGTTGTGTACCAGAACATTGTTGCTTCATACATCTACAACTGTAATTCCTGGGTCAGAGAGTACACCAAATTCCATGACAGAATACTCACTCCAATCAAGGTAATTTATATGAACAATTAATTTTCTTAATTTACCTTAAAGTTTAAATAACAAGTATGACACTGTGACTGTTCATGCTCAGATTCCAAAAATGTTTTTTCTATGCTGTCAAAATGCAGTTGAACCAATGAAAACAAATATTGATGCAACTCAGATTGTGTTTAAACATAAGGTGTGTCATCAGTTTTATTGATGCCTTGGTACAGGAAAAACAAGATAGATTGGTAAGAAATCCAATGACTTTCTATTTGTGTTTATTGTCTCTAGTTTTTGTGGAGCCTATGTTAGTGGAAAGCTAAATTTTGCAGTCACTTTTCCAGATGTGGTATTGGCAGCATCAGTTTGTTAAGGTTTTGTTTAAAAGATTTTAAGGAATGTTTTCGAGTGTAGGCTTGACAGACATTCTTTGGTCTCCTTGTGTTTAGCTTTTGAATAGTTTTACATTTTCTTGTGGGCTTCTTGTGTCAAGTTTTTCATTTTATTGTGGGGTGTTTGTGTTGAGATTATGAACAAATTTTGATTTTATTGTGGGCTGTTGTAAGCTTTTGAATAGTTTTTCATTTTATTGTAGGCTTCTTTTGTTACGCTTTATTGTGGGCTTCATGTATTAAGCTTTGTGGGCTTCATGTGTTAAGTTTTTGAATATTTTTTTCATTTTATTGTGGGGTTCAAATGCAGGCAATGACTATGGTGTTATGGATGGTGGCTCCTTCAGAAGGAGGTAGAATTTTTAAAATGAATTATTTTTGTATGACAAGACCTGTGTATTTTGAAATAATGAAGGACTAGCATAGTGATGATATCAGAAGTAGACCACCATGACCTACCTTCTGCACCTCACTGATTGCATATATGTGCACCTTTTGATGTTCAGATGACTCTTATTGACCCAGTCATTTAACTGGATATGAGGATACATCTTGCAAAGTGCATAACCCTTTGTGTTAAATCAGCACATCAGTAAGATACAACTATAGTGGAACAGCCACCCTGGTCATTCTGTCCACCTTTGAATTAATGTTATCATGTATTTTGCATGTATCCTACACTGTTCAAGGGAAATAGTAAACATATGTTATCATATATTTTGCATGTATCCTACACTGCTCAAGGGAAATAGTAACCATGTGTTACATATTTTGCATGTATCCAAAACTGCTTAAGGGAAATAGTAAACATGTTATCATGTATTTTGCATGTATCCTCCACTGCTCAAGGAAAATAGTAAGCATATGTTATAGTGTATTTTGCATGTATCCTCCACTGCTCAGGGGAAGTAGTAAGCATGTGTTATGTATTTTGCATGTATCCTAGACTGCTCAAGGAAAATAGTAAGCATGTTTTATCATGCATTTTGCATGTATCTTACACTGCACAATGGAAGTAATAAGCATGTGTTGTATTTTGCATGTATCCTACACTGCTCAGTGGAAATGGTAAGCATGTTATGTATTTTGCATGTATCCTACACTGCTCAAGGGAAATAGTAAATATATGTTATCATGTATTTTGCGTGTATTCTACATATCATGTATTTTGCATGTATTCTACACTGCTCAATGGAAAAAGTAAGCATAAACTGATGCACACTTGTATGCAAATCAAGATCAGAGTCAAACATGAATGCTTGCGAATGGAAACTCAATGATTATGTGTGAAAACCAAGGTTGTTTTGAATTATATCCTTTATTATTTAGCTCATCTGTGTGGTTCTGTAACTAGAGTGACATGCACTGTATGTCCCTCCATAATTGCCATCTTCAGCTGCTTCTCAGAAACCACTGGATTAGTTTCAGCCAAACTTGGCACAAAGTGTCAAGGCATCAAGGACATTAAAACTGTGCAAATGATACCAGTTGGATGTCAGATATGGCCACAGTTTAAAACATTTGAGAAAAAATTTAAATGACTTTTTCTTAAAATCTTTTGACATAAATTGACCAAATTTAATAGAAAGCATCCGGTCATAAAAACCTTTCGAGTTTGCATAAATGATGCCAATCTGCTGCAGATACAGCTGCCATTACTTATTAAACAAATAAGAGATTTAAATGACTTATGTAAAAAGCATTGACCAAATTTAATTGAAAGCGTAATGGCTGTATACATTTATACAAATGATGTTGATTTACCATCAAATGTGGGTACCATTACTAAACTTTAAAAGCAACACAAACAACAGCAACATTTAAATGACTTCTTGAAAGTCACTTATTAGAATTGGACAAAATTTGAAAGTAGTCATCCTTGCTTGCAGGCATTTTTAAATTTGTACCAATGATGCCAACATGCCAATATCATCAAACAACTGGTTCTCAAAATCAGCTGAACAGAATTTGACCAAATCTGACAGATGTCTTGGTTGAAAGGCCTCTAAAATTTAACAGACAAATTATGACCCAAAGGCCTTAAAAATTTGACAGACAACATCATGGTCTAAAGGCCTTTAAAATTTGACAGACAAAATCATGGCCTACAAGCCTTCAATATTTGACAGACAACATCATGATTTAAAGGCCTTCAGAATTCAACAGATAACATCATGGCCTAAAGACTATTAGAATTTGACAGACATCATGGTCCAAAGGCCTATAAAAAGTGACTGACAACATAATGGCCTAAAGACCTTTAAAAATTGTGCAGATTATGCTGATTGGTCATAAAATGTTCCCACTGTTGCACGGAAGAGAAAAACCTTAAATGACTTATTGTCAAAAACTGGATAGCAGAATTTGGCCCAGTTTGAGTAAAACCAGCCTGGCATAAGGGCCTTTAAAATTTGTTCAGATGATGCCAATCTGCAGTCCAATATTGTTGCCATTACTGGAATAGAAATGTCTTTACATAAGGTCTCAAAATCCACTGGATAGAATGGACCAAAGGCATGATAACCTTTTAAATTTATATGAATGATGTTAATCCACTATTTCTGTTATTATGAATAGAAAAACCTCTAAATGACTTCTTTAGAAGAACCGGTATTCAGAAACTTAAAAATTTTACAGAAAGAATCCTGGCATAAGACGTATCAGGTTTGCAGAAATGATGCCAATCTCCCAACCAATATGCATGCCGTTAGAATTACAAGAAAAACCAGCAACTTTCAAGGTCTGAAAACATCATACTAACCCATTTTTTGGGCCAGCTGCCATAGGATATGGTTTTGTGGTGGATATTTCTAGGCCAGCTACCTTAGTATTTGATTTTGAGATGGATATTTCTAGGCCAGCTGCTCTAGGATATGGTTTTGTGGTGAATATTTATAGGCCAGCTGCCCTAGGATATGGTTTTGTGGTGGATATTTATAGGCCAGCTGCGTTAGTATTTGATTTTGAGATGGATATTTCTAGGCCAGCTGCCCTAGGATATTGTTTTGTGGTGGATATTTATAGGCCAGCTGCCCTAGGATATGGTTTTATGGTGGATATTTATAGGCCAGCTGCCCTAGGATATGGTGTTGTGGTGGATATTTCTGGGCCAGCTGCCTTAGTATTTGATTTTCAGATGGATTTTTCTAGGCCAGCTGCCTTAGTATTTGATTTTGAGATGGATATTTCTAGGCCAGCTGCCCTGGCATTTGGTTTTAAGGTGGATGTCAGCCAGGTAAGTGATCTTAGGCCTATCATTTTTGTATTAAGACCTAATGCTTACTTTTCAGTTTGTGTACACATGACATAAGATGGAACATAGTATGTTCTGATGTTTTACATCTGTCTGTTTGTCTGTACATTCATCTATTACCAGTTTTGTTTCTGTACAATAACTTGAGTTGTCCACCATCTGCATTTACCAAACTTCATGGATGGCATGCATTTTGTATAAGGAAAAACACCCAGTCAGTTTTGGTCAAAAGGTGAATGTCACTGTCACTGTGAACACACAATAACATAAGTTCTGCATCACATTCCTGGGCCAAATGTTGCAGATGGCTTGCACGTTGGGTACAAAAAATCTCAAGGTCTCTTCCTTCCACAGTTTCCAAACTAGCACATGGGGTAAGGAAGAACCTTACTGATTTGAGGCCAAAAGCTCAAAGGTCAGAGACACTAGGGCTAAAAATGAAAATGGTTTCCACACAGTAACATTAGTTCAACATCACATTCCTGGGCCAAACTTTGCAAATGACTTGTACTTTGGGTAGGAAAAATCATATTGATTTTGAGGTCAAGGTCACTGACTTGAAGAAATAGGGTTTTCACACAATAACATTTACATCACAGACCTGGACCAAGTTTG
>JAECUM010005793.1:0-93790 GCA_016617855.1 Megalonaias nervosa
CCGTGGTGTGCGTTTTTACTTTTAGCCTTATTTGTATATTCATACCTATGAACTGAACGAAACGGACAAATGAATTTCAATGTGAATCGAGTGAGAGTACAGCGTACTGGTGGTGCAATGAGTCGTAATACGGTTAGAAATAGTCCCTGTCAAATTCATACTCTTTTGCACATTAAAGTAAAATAACAAGTTCTACATAATCAAGAACTTACAATAATGAACAGTAACATTAGTTCTAACTTCTTGTTCAACAAAAGTCTGACAAGTGAAATGTGATTCTTCGGCACATTGATTCCATCCCTATCCTGCATCTCCGCTGTTCCAGTAACAAAACTCACCGGGTGGTTGAAGTCACTAATTTATGGACTAACATCATATTTCTGGCTTTGATAATCCAAAATCATGGAAGGTAATATAATTCATTTCCTAAACTATTCATGTGAAATTCCAACATGACACACGCATGGTCCAACATGGAAATGATTTTGGTACAATAACTGTTAACACGTGAACTTCTTTCCACTTAATGTTGATGTCCCAGGGTTTGTAGCACTGTTTTTGTCTTTTAGATGAATTCCTTGATGCATTCATTAATACTCTTGACGAAAGCGTGACATTATGAGGACTAGAGCAAGGTTTTATATTCACATTTAGTATAAAACACAGAGTACACGTTTATAAGAGATGCAGATAGTAATCTAAACAATGGTGGGTGGGTGGCATATGTTCAGGAAAGACACACATGGTAGACGTTTTCAGTGACAGATAAAAATGACATGATCAAATATGCCATAGTCTCGTAGGCCAAACATCATCTCACATCTCAACGTTTAACATCAGATAATCTTCACACATTAATTGGACGATGTTTATGCATGCAAAACTCCATTCACAATACCATTAAGGTATTACAACATATTGAACTGCATCATGCTTTTCGGATGTTGTTTCAAGTTTTTACTTTATCATTATTAGCATTATTATAAAAAAAGGAATGTAGTTCTTAATAGTGCTCAGTTCTTTGGTTTGTTGAGGTAGGTATTACAGTATTATTATGTATTAATAATCAAACAGTAATTTACCTCATGCATGTAAATCCTTTCCTCATTTCAGATCTCTTATTTGATATTTCTGGCCATATTTACCTACTTTCTGCTGACAGATCTATACCCTGACAAACCTTCAGTACTGGAATACATCACATGGGGATGGTCATTGACCATGTTGATTGAAGAATTCAGACAGGTTAGAGGTTTTTCATAAACGGACAACTGCATTTTATCACATAGTCGGTACACTTTGCCTACAGTGTGTGCAGTTTCATATTTTGGATATTATACGTGTGAACATATCACTTTATGTGATTCTGATTGGTCCGAATAAGCCCATGAAATTATTGTGCAGTAAGCTCTTTACTGATTGGCTGCGATCATGGGAAAACTTTTTTAACCTCGCCTTCTGAAATTGTTTGTTTTGAATGAACATTTTTGGCCGCCATTTTTTGATTCGACTCGCGAAAGGGAATTGGGAAAAAATGGTCTTGTCCAGTCTCAATATTGCCAATTTACCCAGGGGTTTGTTATGTCATGTATAACATATCATGACATGAAAAATGGCAAAACCCCCAAGACAAGAACAATAACAACAAGTAAAACTATTGCCTAGATGATAACGAGGGTGGGGGTGGGGATGGATGGGCGGTATATCTGTAGCATGGAATCGACCCTATATACAAGCTTGGATTAAATGTGAATTTACTGAAGTGGATAAACTCACCTTTGGTCACAGAAGAATGTAGACATAAACCGGTCTCCCCAACTGACAGAACTTTATCGAAACACAGCATATTTACGCGGTAAATATGTAATGCATGTCCAACTCAAAAAGAGATTTGTTTACGTCTTCTGTACAGTCCAATGTTCCATATCAAATACTGCAAATATCTGGTCACAAATACACTGCCGTATATATGTGTATTTCTGCATCCAGTAATCTTCTTCTCACAAAAACATCGCAACAATGTAACGTTTAGTTGTGATGTGGAAAATTTCAACGTAAACACTGTCACTGTGTTATGTAGAAAAACTCAACCGGTACTGTGCACCGTATCAAACCATGTGACATCACACGCATTGGAAATTTTGTTTTAACAAATGTTTTGTCTTTTGTAAAATGTTCTGTTTATTTGGATGGACAATTATTCTTTGATATATAGTTAGCAAAAAATATGTATAATATACTTTTACTATTTCAACGTTTGTTATGGACTATTTTTTATGCACAGCAAATGAAAGGTACAGCGTCTGTCAGAATGAACGAAATTATTTGTTCTTCTTTCTGTCTAAATAATTTCCCCTGAAATAAAACTATGTGATAAAAAGAATCTCAAATGGGTAACGATTTAATATTAAATTTATGAAACTCGATAAATAATATCCAGCTTTTGCTTGCTAAGGCTTGCAAAAGCTGGATATTATTCAACTCGTTTAAAAAATTCAATATTAAATTGTTACCCATTTGAGATCCTCTATATATTAGCTTAAATGAATGGTCTGTTCTTGTTTATAAAGTTTAATATCATTTAAAATGTTGTGTAAATACATGGAAGATCTTGCAAGAGTATTTATTTGCTATGAAATTTATTAAATGAGTTGAATAATAATATGTCCATTGAGCTGCTGGCAATGAATGGTATATTGTATTATTCAATAAATGTCATAAATTTCATGCAAGAATGATCACAAGTTTATATTCTATTGATCGCATAAGATTAAAGACTGTTATTAATGTTTGTTGCTGCATGGTGACATAGCTAAGTGTTACTCCATAGTGTGATACAAGATTTTTATGATGTCATTACTTTATTGATGTGTTATGACTCTAGGTCTTAAACTATGTAACAGAAATAAGCAAAATAAACTAGTTTTATAAAATCAACAAATAATTAATTTTTCTGAGTTACAAAATCAAAATTTAAGAAACACATAAAGTATTGTGAATCAAATCCCAAATAATCCTCAATGTTCTATCACTAGACTAGAGGTATGGAATGTTCCGAATGAATTTCATTGGTCTTGGATGTCCTGATGTGCCACAATGATACAATCCAGAATGTCTTGTGATGAGTTTGTAGTAAAAATCCCAATACTATGATTTAGTCTAAAAGGTCAATGAGCAGTTTGTAATTCCAGTGAATAATTTAAATAAATAATTTTTCTAGAATTATATCTGAACACAACTATAAATGATTCCAAAGGTTGATCTTAAAATAGGAAAGAATAATTGTTTACTCTCTCTCTCTCTCTCTCTCTCTCTCTCTCTATATATATATATATATAGTACACACACACACATACCCTTGACTTACATGCAATAGATTTCTGATGGAAAAATCCACTAACTCATACACAAGGTCTGGTTTTGAGCTAAAATTCAAATAAACATCTTGTTTTCTTCTAACACTCATGACAAAACTCAGGTTCACAAAAGCTACTCTCAGTCACAGATAAAAATTGAACACACAGTACGTACACACACACACACACACACACACACACATACATATATATAAAACAAAGTGAGCATTATGTAATAAATATCAGATGTTTTCTTAATGTCATACAATTGCAAAGACATCTGAATTCATTTCCAAGTATTTTAATTATAATTCTTCTAGCTCATCTAAAAGACCAGTGATGGCATTGTCCTGTAATTTTGTATGTTGTGTCACACAATATGTCTGGTGTCCATCAATATTTTCTTGACTTTTAGGCATGATACCAGAATAGAAGCTTTAATTATAAATAGAATTATGAGTGATATCTATGAATTTGAATCATGCAGTCTGGAGTTTGGTTTGTTGAGCATGTTACCAGCTTAGAGGCATATTTCCTAACAGTTTGGGTTTATCTCTGTATTATAGGGTGATATAACCAAGGCTTTATGCACGTTGGAGTTTCCAGGACATCTGTTCATATTATTTAGGCATCTGCTTGGCTCAAAAGGCTGTATTTTTTAACAGATTTCAATCAGACTCGGCACATATGCCTATGTACTCAATATCTCTAATAACATGATCAGGCATCTGTGTTTCTGAAAGGATTTGGATCACATTTTATTTTATTTTTTTCCACCATGATCTAGTTCTTTAATTATGAGTGACATTTTGTGCATACGAGGTACACTCTATTTAAACTAAATTTGCCTTCATTATGAAATTCACTATTTTTCATGGTGTGCCAGGTTATGTAGATTTCATAGTTGCTACTGACCACAGATTTAAAGAACCAACAAGCAATAACTCTTTCCTGCAAACCATGGGATGCTTTCTTCAAGCAAAGAATTTAAGATGAAAAACAAAAATTCTTAACAAAACCAATAATATTGATGTTCACAAAAATGAATTCATAGTAATACCTGAACATGGTAAAACCTGTCTTGAGAGACTAGTCATTCTGCCATCAGTAGATGGTCTCTCAAGGTAGTTGATCTCTCAGAAGAGGTCATCATGCTATATAGCAAATTGACCTGTGCATTAAGAATCTCAAAATCATAAAACTCTGAGCCTGTGGCAGAAATAGAATTTTTACTGTCATAAAAAAAATTGTAGGTTCAAATTTAAGTTCCTAAGTTTTCTTTCCAGTCCTGATCTGTCAAGACAAGTGGTCTCCCATCTCCATGGTTGTGCAAGTATATTTTACTGTAATCCTGTGGGAGAAAAGGTTTAACAAAGGATTGCATAAAGTTTGTTGCACATAAACCAATTAATTTTCTCAAATGAGTGATTAGTTCTCAATTGTTGACTGAACTTGTGTTCCTAATGCCCCATTTTCTAAGAAAGGTTGTAGCTTAGACTTGTTACATACATAAATTTTGACATGAAATAAAGATTACAAACTGGGTTTACATAAAGATTTGTGCTTAGAAAAGTAACAAATGTACTTTGTGGTGAGATCAGCTTCTGTAAAATCAATCTGGTTAACAATACCTTATTTATTGTATATGTTGGGACACCCTATTTGTTAAGACACCATAAATTAATTTTTAAAGTATTTTTTGTTTGCACTGTATGTTCTGGGACACGGGGATTTTTTTAGGTGTAAGTTGTGATACATCCTTTAAATCATTGGAAAAGTACTCGTCGGAAAATGCACTCCTACTTAAATTTTATTTTTAAAAAATATAAAACTGTGTATTTGAGATATAACTCTATATTTCACTGCAGCATCATCTCATCAACCTAACCCTTCTACTGCACATGTTTGATCCATCCTTTCAGTGCATGAATATTTTTTAGCTTCCTCATGCCATGTAAAATTATCATTGGAGGCAACAGATCTCCTGAGGCAGAAACTTCAAGGACTAAAGTCAGATGGGTTTTTTTATTCTGCACCAGTCATGCCAATTCTCAAACTTTTAACAACCATTTTATTGATAGTCCATCCAGGAATGAGATCAAAGTACGCTGGAAATTTGATCCATATTAATGATCATATTGTGTGTGAAATCATCATCTTCTCTTTTGGCTGTCACAAATTCATCAAATGATTTTACTTTCTCCAGATCTTCTGGGCAACACGAGATAATCAGCGTTCATGCACAAAGCACTATATTGTGTCACTTTAAAAAAAATGTTTCACTGTTTCAATTTATTTTCAGAATTTTGTGAATACTGGTAAAAAGGAGCCAAAGGGCTTCCCTATGTTGGCCAACTTTGTATATATATTTTAAAGAAAAATAAAATAAAAATCCAAAGTTGGCTTCTGAGGTCGACTTACTTTGCAATAAATTAACTTTATATATAATATCCTGTTGATGAATTCAAACAATTACTTTATTGCTCACTGCCAGTTGTGTTTCTTCACCATCTGGGCTTCTATTTGATTGGCATCTGTAGTCATAATTAATACAGACGGGCATTGATGTCTGCAGGTAAATAGTATACACAACAATAACTTGCTTTAATAATACTTTTTGTTGTAACCCATGCTAGCAAAAAGATTGCACTCAGCAGTGACTGTATTTTCAAATAGTGATTTTTATTTGTGATATACTGTCTTTTAACCTGGATAAAATACAATCTTGGTAGTTTTGCACCAAACACAATATCATTCATGAATGACAGATGCCTTAAAGCAATCAGTTGATACTACTGTCGCTTGTTTGCAATTTTGTTGGATCCAGTTTTCAATCGGATAACATACTCAAACATTTGTCTCTCGATTTTCACATCAATGGACAACGTGCATGTGTTATCTGACATAAGTTATACTTGCTACAGCATGGATGTCTACGCTACATATACAGAGTTTGTGAATATTTTTTTTTCTTTAATGCTCATGATGAATAAAAGAGGAATAAATGATAACAGTACAAGGTTAGTTTCTTTCATTTCATTTTCAAATAAGTGTTTCATTTATATAATTTATTGTAGCATTCAATGGGGGGGGCACAAATGCAGTAAAAATTTATTTTGTTTCTTAAGTCATGGGATATATGACTTAAGTAAAAAAGTTTAACCATAAGTTCTGGGTATGTTTCCCAATATATATGGTAATGACGTTGAGATTCCCATTCTTGCTGTTCATAAAATATAGTTGGGATGAGTAGAACTAATTTTAATTATGTAACATCTGCCTGCTACTAGGGCAGAGATTCACTCCTTCAACTCACTCTTATGTCCTGTAGTCTCAGCTTAAGTTAAAAAAGGAATATATTCTGTATGCTGGCTGTGACTTAAGAATCAGACTGAGATCTTTGTTTCTGGCCATCCAATTACTAACTGGAGAAGGAAATATTTAGCTTGGACTGGGGACTAATGTAATAGTAACCATTAAATATTTCATGATTGAAGTTACTTATATTCCCAGAAAAGTACATTTGTTTATTCATTATGTATGAAATGAGCACTAATGTCAAATCTGCAATTTAACCTCAAGTTATTTTTCAGGTTGTGGCAGGAGACCAACATTCCATTAAGTTTAAGATCCGCAGCTGGTTTGGCAGTATATGGAACAGGTTTGATCTGGTGATGTACATGTTGTTTTTGGTGTCTGTCATAACTCGTTATGTCCTGAGTGAGGATCAGTTTACATGGGCTCGCATCATCTACAGCATAACCTTGGCTGTGTATTACCTACGTTTTATGCAGGCTTTCTTTGTGGAAAAAAATATTGGGCCTAAAGTCATCATGATCAAAAATATGGTGAGCCTTAATATTTTCTGATTTATATCTACACCAGTTTGTAATGAGTTAATGTTTATTTATTTTGAACTGCAATCATTTGTACTGTTAAAACTCACTTTCATTAGGTGAATTTGGACTCTCAAAACAGTTAAATGCTACATAAAGGTTTATTTCTACAAAAGTTGGATGTCAGGAATCCCAGAATGAATGTAGTTACTTGGTTTAAATTTGACTGTACATGATATGGAATGGTCATATCTACTTCTATTGTCCTAGGTTTATAAGGAACATTTTTAAGCTGAGCTAAGATTTAAAGGAGAAAATATCCACTTTGACTCACTATATAATATATTTGAGCTTGTCTCTTTAATATTTCATGAAATACAATGCTGAAATCATATGATGCAGGAATTATTTAAAAGTTTTTTTATGACTTTATGAATAATTTCATATTTTGCTGGAAACCTATGTTCATATGATGTCATGCAAACAAACGCTTTAGATGCATTGCATGATGAACTTGAATAGCAGGGAAAAAATGAACGTACGTGATTTATTCAGATTGCTTGACTAGGAAACAGTTTGGGAAGTGACACAGCTTAAATCAATGTTTGGCATTTTATTTTTTCTTCAGATCACTTAACCCGACTGTGGTACCGTATGATTACAACCACTAATCATAATGCTTTCTCCTGAGCTAATGTTTGGCAATAAAACAACCAAAAGGGCACCTGCTCACATTAGTGGAATAGAGGTGGACTAGGATGATTCCATTTGGTAAAGGGATTGGCACTTAATTCTGTCAACACTTCAGTTACTGCTGTCATTTGTGCTAGGAAGCACAACTTTGCAAAGCTGTTTTTAATTTGTGTCTATTAATATTTTGAAAGGTTGAGGATCTTTTTCACACATGAAAGTATACTCCATTTATGTTTATAGTGCTTCATTTCATCCAAGACTAAGTTTCCAACTTTATCGGTCTAACTTGAGCATGCAGTATAGATGCTAGAACCATTTTAGTTAATTTCTCCTCTTTTTCAGTAATATTTTCATTCACTAATTCATACATGACCTAACATATAAATTCTGTTATTAATTGTCAAGTGTTGCATGCTGCAAGGTCATCCATGTAATTGTTGTAGACATTTGTGTTGGTCATTAGCATCCTTTTCACAGTAAATTTATGCAGTTCTTGGCTGATTGCACTTGTATCAGCAATTGTTTTGCTGTTTGTATGTACAGGTGTCAACACAATGGACAGGATTAAGTGCTTCAAATACAAATGGACTAAGCTGGCTGAGGATAAACATTCTACATGTCTAAAATATATGCGGTGTGATTTGAATCATACAGGATACATTTGTGCATGATAGATGGTAAGTCTGTGGGCTTATGTCTTGACAAGACAGCACACATAGGCTAATAAGAAAGAAAGGAAGGACACTGTCAGAGATGAGGATACCATTAGCTGTGCCATGAACAGTGCTTCATTGGACAAGTTTCTTCTAGCAGAAACTTTGAAAGTTAAGAATTCATAGATGCCATTTTAACACAGATGTCACAAACTGCTGTTGCATTGCCTTCATTTCCATGATCACAACAGATCTTTACAGTGGTACATTTAAGACCAATTCCAACATCTATCAATGCAGTGACAACTCCCTAAACTGGTTTACTTCTTACTTAACTGATAGAGTGCAAAAAGTGTCTTTAAATGGTCAACTTTCTGAACGTAAAAATATTAATTGTGGAGTACCACAGTGCTCTATCCATGGACCTCTGTTATTCATTCCGTTTATCAATGACTTACCTCTTAAGGGTGGAACTTCAGTTTCTTCCACTGACCTCTATGCAGATGATACTACACTGTCTGAGATGGGTAAAAACAAAATGGTGCTTGAAAATAACTTACAAGATGCTCTCAACAGACTTCAAGTATGGTGCAAGGAAAACAGTATGATCATAAATACAGAAAAAAAACAAAAGCCCTACTAGTTACAATGCAACAAAAATGAGTTAGGACAGGTAGCAACAAACTCCAGGTTCTTTTTTGACATTGTGAACCTTAATATGGCCTCTCATGATAAAATTCTTGGTGTATTCATATATAACAATCTTACTTGGTCTATTCACATTAAACACATTTCAAAAAAGGTTAATTCTTATCTGTGGCTACTGAGGAAAATCAAAACATACATTCCTCTTCAGTATAGGGTCATCTTTTATAAAGTTACATTCAGCCATATCTGGACTATTGTAATGTAATTTGGGGTAATAATTCTAATTCAAACATAACAACATTTTTAAGACTCCAAAAGAGGGCTTGCCATTTAATTCAAGATCAATGTATAGACAATGTCCAGGATGCAATGAATAATATAAAGATTTTAACAATACATGAAAGATTATTTCTTTGAAAGGCCAAATTGATGTATAAAGTATCCAGAAAAGTCATTCATGTCTATGCAAGCAATATCTTTCACCAAAGAGATGCTGATGGTACTCCAAATTTAAGGTCCATAAGAAGTACAAATTACATTATACCAGAGAAGGAATTGTTTAACAAACGTTTTCAATATACTGGGCCACTGGTAGGGAACAACATTCCCAGTGACTTAAGGCAGGCTCCTGGCATTTCTTCTTTGCATAATCAATGCCTCAAATGGAGGAAATCTTCAGACATTTGAACATTTCTAGTACAATAAATACTGCCTGCTTTTATGTAATTTTTCATCATTTTCACAGTTGAATTTTTCAGTGCAGGATGATATTTTAATTTTTATATAAGTTTATGTGTTTATAGATGCCTGTGCATGTGTTCCAGGCTTGATACTTTGACTTTTAAAATCAGTTAATTATTTAGTGTCAAGCCAGATGCTTCACTTCATGTTGTATATGCTGTATATATTGTACATAACAGATAGAAGGCCTCAAGGTAGATTAGTTCTGTGACTGAGTTACCTTCTCTAAATAAAGTCTTTATTATTATTATTATTATTATTATTATTATTATTACATGGTTTTGGCATCCCATCTGGACCAGCAGTGGCATTATAGGTTGATTGGCAGCAGTAAGTACTGGTTCTGACATGGTCTCAACTGATGCATTGGAATAACTGGTTATGCTGATCTAATATCTGCAAACTGGTTCTCAGGCATCAGGAACTTGTGACCAGCGTGAAAGAACAATGGCCTCACTACATAATGGCTGGACTATGCCATCAGATATCAATCAAATACAGCCAAGACTGAAGTTGGCGAAACCTCTACTAATGCCTGTGAGGACAAATTACAGTGATCAAATATCCTGTACTGGCAAGTCTGGCACAGAAGAATGGATGGCCTTCATCAAGTATAGTGATACATTGGACCTATGTTTACTCACAGACCAACCTTGGTCCACTGCCAGCATGGTGCCACGCCATACTGGTGGCATTATGAACCCAGATCCATTCATGGCCATTCCAAATCCATGTTAACTTGGTGCCATTACATATTCATTGTGGTCCATTCCTAATTATGAAGGCATCCAGGCACTGATTTTATTACTAATGAAAATGGTGGTACAGTCAAACCCAGTTATCTTGATTACGTCAGGTGTGTCAGTAAATTGTTGACATAACCAAGTCACAAGATATCAGGGTTCATAAAATCTGGAATCGTAATTTGAAAAGATTTCCATGACCTTCATTCCTGTCTCCTACTATTAGATTTACTCGAACATTACTGACAAATATGTAATAGTTTTAAGATTAATAATTACTATTTTACTTTAAAAATAAGTGTCATGATTTCATAAAATTTTAGACAGAACTCAGACTCCAGCTGTCCATAGCAGACAATACAAAAAGAAAAGTGTTGATAATAAATTATTTACATGTGTGCATGTATGTGTGCTCTGAAATAAAGGTATTCTATTTCTCATTTAATTCCACCGTCAATGTATATTTTGCAGTGAGCATATCATATTTTTAATGTTCGTCAGTAAATAAAATAACCTTTCTGTCAGAAGAAAAAAAATATGAATGTATCTAAACCTGACCACCCCTATGTAAGCAAAATGGATGTGCTTTTGACTTTGAAGATGGGAAAGAAATACAATATACATATACCAATAGCTGCCAATGTCATTGAATCTAAGTACACATATTATTTAATGGAAATTGATACACCGTAATGCATCGCTGTCAAATTTTTGGGCCTCAAGACAGAACCAGAATTTTAGAAATAAAAAGGCCCAATTAATAATCATTCGACCTCACCTAATGCATTCTGATGGTTAAAACAAACGATTGTGGGTTTTTTCAATTCAGGTGGCTATTGAGATGCATATGTGCACTCTAAATAATTTATATTTATTATTAAAATCTTTTAATTTAAAAAAAAAAATCCAATTTAGTGATTTTCAGACAAAAAATGGTAGTCTTGTTTTATGTGCTGTATAATCCATTGTCAACCAACACATATAAACAACCAATTAACCACTACATGCTTTGTCCAGCAGCATGTGGCTGTTTAGTTGTTACAGCATTTACATGCTACATGTACTGAAATTGGTCTAGATTTTGTTCTGTCTCAGTGCCCGGGACAACAAACCTAAACTTCTTTAATGAGGCTACCTAGGGAAAAAGGCTACTCATAGGAAAATGAAAACCTGTCACAAAGTTTTTAATTTCTTTTATTAAGCATAAGTAAATCTTGTACTATTTTAAAATATGCATGAATTCCAGAACAAAGTAATACATGTAATTATGATTAACCTGCAGAAAACGAAACTTGAATGACAAAATAAATTTGTTCCAGTCACCGATAACTATAATGGAAAATGCAACACTCATAGATTTCATTGTTTCAGTCAGAAATATCTTGAATCAGTGGCTGATGAGAATGAGATCGCAGACTCCATTGTCATTACTTGAGAAGAATTTTATAATTATGTACAGATGGATGATGAAGCTGCAATGAAATAGCTGAATGTATTCAAAAAAATGAAATTTTGGTCATCCTGTGGGCTAGTGAAAAAATATTGAGCCATGAATCTCTTTTTATTATCCACACTTTATATGGAACTTGTTACACACTCATGATGTTTGGTGTTAATCATTCAGTTTCAGTGGAGACCTTTAAAATCTGTTAATAAATCAAAGGAAACAATTTGGAACAAATGAATTTCAAATTCATAATAGTGTTTGAAACAATATTTATCATTATTGCTTGAAACTATATTTATCAAAAGGTAAACATTCTTTTGTATACTTGTGCAGTATATCAGTAGCTTCTATCATAACACTTTAAAGTTTGGTCAAATGAAACTACTCAATGGATTACTGATACTCTGTTCAGTTTGTTGTGCAATAGCACTTTGTATACAAATTATATTTTATCAGCTTTTATATTGTCTTTATAAATGAAGCACGTAGAGCAAAATAGGGAGGCTTAGCAGATGTATGATATAAATCACATCCAATGTATTATTAAAGATAGATTCCAGAAATTCAGGCTGTTACACAGAGAGGTAAGTTTTTCAGTTGAAGGAATATCTCACAGACATTTTCTTGAACATTTGGAAAACCCTTTACACTTTTGTTCAGTGTGGCTTTAGAAACTTTAACTTCACTTCATATAGAAATTCATTTGTGAGAGGATGGTGTCAGATGGTTAGGTCCCCCACCCATCTGTTAAAATCATACACTGTTAGGCAAAAAACAAGAATGTTAACCATTTGAATTACACTGAACTGAATTCTAAACAAATCTTCTCAGAATAAAATCCTGCATCCTCCAATGTTTCTTGTATGATTCAGGTACCATTCACTGAAATAAATTAAAGCAACATATACTATATAACCCATACAAAAAAATGTGACTATTTACCTGTTTGGCAAAAGCATTTCATTTTTTTTTTAGTTTAACATTCAGAAATCACTTAATACATCTTAAAAACATCTCTAAGTATTATTCATGACCATCCTTTAAAGAGATCCTAAATTTTAGTTTTACCATCCATTTTGAAAGGGCTGTTCAAAACAAAAGTTAGAAATGTTGACAAGTTAAAGTGAATGCTTTTGTCAGTATGTTTTGTGTTTGTATTCTGTTCTATTTCACATGGATTTTTCCCCATTTTGCCAAGAATTTTGACCAGCTGCAGATCCAGGTTAGTAACAAAAATAAATGTACATTTTTCATACAGTGTACTGTAATTATGGCATGTAATATACAGGTTACACTTTTTATGCTCAGATTATGCTTTTTTGCCACTTATCATAGCACAACATTATGCTTATACCTCTCCAGAGGTTGGCATGTATGCACCTACCCAACCTCCTTACAGTTACATCTTGACTGGCAGAGTATGCATTTCTGCTCCAGTAATAACTGAAGTATGGACAGAATTCATTATCATCCCCTCTAATCAAGGGAAGAGCACTCTTTTCTGGCTTCCATCGAATGTGAGAAGATAGCTTAACTTTTTATTGATAACGCTTGGCTTGGGAGTGCTGAATTTCATAATCCTGAGGTATTGTTATCAGGTAGTGTATTGGAAGAAGACATATATTTTAATTCAGATATTAGTTTCTAATACTGAAAAAAGAATCCAAAAGGAAATTCTACAGTCAAACCTGGTTAACTCGATTACGTCAGGGGTGTCAAAAAATCATCGACATAACCGGGTCCCGAGATATCAGGGTTTAGTTGATAAATCTACAGTAGAACAATGATTATGCATCTGAAGTACCAGAAATGAGGAGCTTTGTTTCTAAAAACAAATGGCATTTCTAATGCACAAAAAAAATAATAATTCAGTCATGCCTGGTTGCAGAAAAAAGAAGATTGGATGTCTTTTAAATGAGATTATGTAACAAGTCACACATTTTTACAACAATAAGTTACTTCAACAATGTCAGTGGTCTGAAGTTGTTTTGATTTCCCTGTGAATAGCCTCATCCCTTTGGTAGCCTCAGCAAGACTGATTTTCTCACGCTATCCAAAATCTAGGCCAATTGAAGTACATGTACATGTAGGACTATACTTTTTTTAAAAAGTATTTTCTTTCATTAGAGTTGACTTGTGACTAGCAGCAAAATTTAACTGACCAATATTGTGTGTGAAAATCAATAGGTTTTTTTTTTTTTGATCGTCAGAGGTTCCTTTACACTAGTACGTGCTGGTTTTTACGGATAAAATTTGCTTCTGTACCGGAAAAAGACGGGGACTGTTGGTATTCATGTACCGACAAACTGTAAAATGTGTTTGAAGCCTTTAAAGTTAACTCAATAACTGTCAAATTCTATATGAAGCCAAACTTATTCCATTCATACAGTTTTAGTCCCATATCCCTCCCGACTTTGATCACTGAGTCGGCAAGAACACAGCACCAGAAGGAGATTCGGCTAGTCTCTTTGATGGATTTCAAGACTTTGATATTCAAGACAAAAACGATACATATGAAATCACTCCTCTTTCTGTTTCAAATTTTAATCTTATCAGTTGCTTTCTGCTTCATTCCGTTTGTGTTGAAGAATATGTGGTACTGCGATCGACAATTTTAAAAGAAAACGGGGCGCTGTGGATTTTTTTTACAATACAATTGGTGTTTTTATTTACTCTTGTTCAAAACAAATTAATAACCATGGGGAGGGGGCAGCTTAGTTTGGAATTTTGCGGGTTTCTATTTATAGTTTATTCATTCACATGATCTAGCCATGCTGATGTTGAAGGCTTACATTCTACCAAGCATGGAAACGCTTTAACTATTACCGAATTTGTTTTAAATATGTTGTGTTAAACAAATTAGGTATTTAACCTGATAATTTTCCAAGTTACAGATAAGACCAAATTTACGATTCTGTGTGGGATGAACGATATTGTCATGGTGTTGACATGTAATAATGTCCATTTTGAACACAGCTTATTTAAAGGTCAGAAACACATTCATTCAATTTCCTTACTCTAAAGTATTGTTTACAAGATAATCTTCTCTACTTTATGCAAGTGATAAACTATGCATTGATGAGATTGGTTGATTAGCATTTGTATCAGTAAAATTTGGTCTTCAAGCAACTTTTTCTATCATTCCTGGTACGAGGTACCAGTAATAGTGGAAATGCTGGATCATTTCTTGTAAAATTTCTTGAGATGGACGTTAAAAGTTGCATTTCATCGAAATAAGCGGCTCCACGTGTTACTTCGGACCGAAACTTATGCCCGACATAACAGGGTTATCGACTTAACAGGGGTCAAGATAAGCGGGGAAAAAAATAGCATAACAAAGAAGGATTTTTTTGGGACCAGACCAAAACGCTCGACATACGCGGGTTCTCGAGATAACCAAGGTTGAGATAAGTGGGTTTGACTGTATTACAAAATGCTAGAGTATTATAATGTGCATGCAGAACAAAACTTAAACATCCATCTAAACCATTGACTTCATAGTCCATGTAGAAACTCCAAATTTTTCTTCATAATGTATCTTCATCAGAAATTTTATTTTCACTTCATTAATGAGACCATTATATATATTGAAAAATTATCCTATTACCATTATTCTCACTTCAGAGAAAAACTGAAATAATACTGATAAAGTCTGACTTCATATAAGGAAACACATAAGTACACTACTTTCAAGTGTTTATTGATCATAGCATCAAAACATCGACTCTTGTTACAGTTGGTTTATCTTATGAGTTTCTAGTTGGTAACAATTATTCTTTCCCCCCAAAAATACTGAATCAGTCTTATTTTCTTTCTTGCAGATAGTGGATCTCATGTTCTTTGTACTGATCTTTTTGATATTCCTGCTTAGTTTTGGGGTGGCTTACCAAGCAAATCTGTTCCCCAACTCTGAGCCCAGCTGGTATCTACTGAAAAGCATTGTCTATATGCCTTACTGGCAGATGTATGGAGAACTGTCACTGGATGAGATGGCAGGTTAGTATATGACAGGTACAATTTAAATATTGAACCTTGATATCAAGGGCTCCAGTTGATACAAGACACCAGAGAATTGTTTTGTGGTTTGACATCACATATCTTAATGGTTTTCACACACACACACATGCTCAAATGTTACTGTATTGGTAATGTTTTTACATTGAATCCTTTGCACATCACCCATTTGATCTCAGTGGAGAGAGTGAATTAAACTTCTCTTTCAGATGGTGATTGTATAAAAATGAAATGTTGTTCTGTTTGTCCTTCAAGTCTGAAGATGACCATGACATCACTAAGTGGTGTGGTTTCTGCAAGTATGTGAGGGACTGATCAGGCCAGTGTTTTGCTCTGAACTGTCTTTGGCACACTGGACAGGAGATGCTGCTTGGGGTTGCTTCATCAACAGAGGACATGCTGCAGTTCCAAGATTTATGCTGCTTGCACGTCTGTGCTGTCTCTGCAGTTCGCCTTGACTCAAGGGCTGTAGCTGAAGGATGGATGAGACATGGAATGATCCTATGCATGATCTTCCCAAAACTCTGCCCATCTCAGCTGTGAGTTAATCAGCAGAATATGGATGCTTATAATGCTTGCACATGTGAGAACCTTTGTTGTCTGGGACCTTGTCCTGCTATCAGTTTCTTCAGGCAGTCCATGTGAAAATGGTTAGCTTCTTCACATGTGGCATCTGTATACCATTCAGGTTTTGCATTCATACAGCAGGGTTGGCAACACATGCCACTTTATTCCCACATATTTGCATGTAGTCTGCTGAAGGCTGCATTTGTTTTGGCAATCCGGACATTGGTTTCATCATCAATGTAAATTGCAGGTGAAAATGTACTGCTGAGGTAGATGAACTAGTCTAATGCCTGGAGTGTTTGGTCATTCACTGTGACATTAAGCTCTACATAAGTCTTTCCTGTTTTAGTTTGGCACATCACCTCTGTTTTCTTCATACTGTTGTGAGATCAAAATTGCCAGAAGCTAAAGAGAAATGGTCCAGACTCTGTTGCATGTCATACACAGATTTGGCATTCAGGGCTTCTTTGATTTTGTTTCCATTGTAGTATCCTCAGATATATAGAGCTTGCCAATTCAATCTGGTATATTATAATAACAAAAATTTCAAAGTTTCTTTTCCATGCACTGATTTTGAATAAAATGTTACAACAGATGGACAGACAGAATGATAGATGTCAGTTATGCTCACTCTGATATTGTACTCTGTTACAGGTAAGCCTGTGGATGACTGTGTCAAAAATGAAACAATATGGCGGGCAGCAGGTGGGCATGGGCGCTGTCCTGCTGATAATGCCCTGGTACCCCTGTTAGGAGCAATCTATGTGGTACTGACAAACATTCTTCTCATCAATCTCCTCATTGCCATGTTTAGGTGAGGGCTGCAGAATTAGTAAGGACTGAAGAATAATGGAGAAAATTATTATTATTGAATTTCATTTTTGTCAATAATACAAATGCTTGGATGACTTTAGTGGTAGCCATTTATTCTGTACTTAGAAATATTTTTCTGCCGTATTTTCTGGTTGGATAAGGAATATTTGACCATTATAACTAAGGATACAGAAATGATTTTAAAGCATTCCATCTGTCTGATGAACAAGTTACATATTTACCACTGATGATTGGCATAGACTTATATCTGCCATCACATCAAGTACCATCAGAACAGAGTCTTTACTGTATGCCATAACATCAACTACCAGCACACGACACGATGTCGGACCTAGGATAATGCTTTTGGCAAATTAGTAGAACCATTTACACTGGTAAATATGGTAGAATCTTTTAGACTAGTAAATATGGTAAATGGCAATGTGTCATTACGTAGGGAGACAGTCACAGTGCAGGTGAGTAATGTAATTGGAGATATCTCATAGAGACAGTGACAGTGCAGATAAATAAATTGCAATGCCTCATGTCCAAGGAGAGACATGCACAGTGCAGGTTAAAAAATGGTAGCATAGTTACAAGGAGATATATTCGCAAGGCAGGTATAAACAGTAAATATGGTAATTGATAATGTCTAGTGTGCATCACCCCTGTGATCTCTATAGATTTAGTAAGCAGTTTTGAGCTGCTTATATCATCATTTACAAAACCCACAAATCAACCAACTCTTTTTTGCATATAGACACCTTCCCTCAAACTTTAGTTGGCAGTTCTGTAAGTCCTGCACACCAGTTTTCCATTTGGATTCCCCAGCACTCGACAGAAATATCACATCTTTGGGGAGGGCAAAACCATCCTGTGTACATGGATTGGAAGTCTTTTAATGACACACAGCAGTTAGTGGGGTCTAGTTGGAGTATCCTTGGTGATCTAACAAAAGGCAGAACATATTGTGTCTTTTCCCAAACCAAATCCCACAGGACATGCTTGGGAGTCTGTTTCCAGAATGGACTGCATCTTGAACAGAACTGACCAAAACATACTCTTGCCAATGCCTTAACAGCAGCTACAAACTTAAACTAGCAGAACAAGATGCAGTGCTTTCTACCACCACCTTTCAATAGACCATCAATAAGGCCAGCTATCTTCACAACATTTACTATCTGATCTCTTTAACTCTTTACCTTCTGCAAGTACTTGCTGCCCTGCCTACTAAGCCTGATAAGCAACCTGCCTTCTAGCAGCTGTTTGTAGGCTGAACCCCAGAGCATCATAATGGCTGCCTGAGTGAGAACTTCTTGAGTTAGTGCACATGCTGTCTACAGTTTCTGTATCAATCTTGTCAAATACAAACTATGTAATTTAATGAAAAATAAAATTTTAAACACTTACCAATGTTTTGTGCCACTCATTTCCACCAACAAGTACATATAATCCACAGGAATTAATGTTCATATTCACATATTCATAATAAAATAATATACCTCAAGATAGCTGTTTGTGTTTATAATGTATATTAGACTACTTTTCTCACCACTATTTTTCACAACAATGCATCTACTATTTTATTGCAGATTTGGTAATTTTCTATGATACTGCCTGAAGCAGTCTCTTTCTACACATAATTTAACTTTGCATATTTCACATCCAATAATGACTTCATGCCTGCTGCCATTCTGCAAACAAAGTTTGCATTTACCCCGCTTGTCAAATTTGACTGGCCAGTGGCAGTTACCTTCACTATCTATAGCTGATACTGTTGACCACTCCTTGTTCCCTTGTAGCCTGCAATAAGCTGCTGTCCAAAATTTATTCTAAAGTCAAGCTGATACTGATGTTTGGTTCTTCTTCTCCGAGTGATAATCAGATGGTTTGGGGATTCTTTCATGGTCAGGAAGGCATTACAGAGGGCTGTATCAAATAAAAGCCAGGACAGATACTACAGTAAAACCTGTTATGAGAGACCGCCCCTTCTGCCAACAAAAAGTGGTCTCTCAAGACAGGTGGTCTTTCATAGCAGGTTTGTACAAAAATACGTTTCCAAGGTCCAATTTCAGAACAGTTTCAAGAAAAATAACCATAATCACTGTACATATATTCTATTCTTATTAGCAGTTGTTGCTAAAATATTGTATGCATTCATCTACAAACAAAATTATATTGTAATAAAGATAAACTTCTATCATTAAACATGAAATCACATTTACATTTGAAGATCACATATTTTAGCATATGAAATTGTTTCTGAATTACTCGTTTTCCTTTATAACAACCTAAATTTGTTTTACCAACGTTTGAACCACTTTTTTGCGAGTGGTCTGCATTTTTTCACTTCTTTCAGTTACAATATTTTCTCCAGCATTAAAATTTGTCTCTTTTTAGTTGGAAGTTCGTCCATTGTTATTAAAATTCTAGGTGTTAAAATTATTAGTGCTCAGTTGTAATATCGAATGTAAAGACGGCGGCTGTGGGAAAATATGAAAAATCTATACATGTGCATTGCATATCTAACAATTAATACAAAAATAAAATGAAAAAACCCCAAAACAATTATCTCATCCAGAAACAGGACCATTTACTCAGTGACAAAAGTCAACGGCTTCATTAAAAGATAACATACAGGGATTAACTCTGTAGCAAAGTGTGTAACCCGGTCGCAGCAACTTGAATAGACGACAGCTTTGTGATTGGGATGTCATCACTTAACATGGGGGGGGGGGAACAAACATCACAAGTCTTGAGCACTATCAATCGAATCCTGCAAATGATTCTCTCTTGCTGGTTTAATAGACAATGACCTTATTCACCCCCGGCAATACCGATAAAATCGAGACAAACAATATACGCGTCCACTTTGTCAACTTTGGCACTTCAACGGCATTTCATGACATGTACATTAGCCTGGTTTACAGACTGTAGCATCTATCACCGGTAGCAACAATCTTTTTTTTTAATATTCCTTTTATATTTGTCTTTGATCAGAACAATCTATACTAATCAGTCGGTCGTTGTAATGATTGCATAAAGGTCACTGGTGTTTGTCTGTTCTCGCGATACAGTCGTCATAGGGATGCTAGGTCCTACAACGGCCGGGAAGCAAGTTAAGTGCGGGAATAATTAGTCTGGTTCCCTGCTCTGTATGCTTTCTGCGTTCCTCACCCCTATACAAATAACGGAGAAGAACACAGGAGCATACGAAGCAGGGAACCAGGCTAGGAAATAATCTACATATACTTTAGTCTGGTTTATGACAGAAACTATAACTCATTATAAGCCTAGCTAAAAAAAATTCAGAGATCGGTAGGCAGCCTATTTTTTTTTTTTTTTTTTTTTTATTTTTTTTTTATATTTAGAACGGTATGAGCAGTCGTTTTTACAGGGATTAAATAAAGGTTGGTGGAGTTTATCCTTGTTTTTTTGTGATGCGGTCGTTCATAGCAGTGTCGAAATGCATATTTTGCCAAGAAATCGTGGTCGCTGGTCGCATTCAGCAGGTGGTCGCTCATAGCAGAGCTTTTATATAATAAAATCGATCCATGCATTACGATTGTGGTCGTACATGACAGGTGGTCGCTCATAGCAGAGGTCGCTCATGACAGGTCCTACTGTACCACCATTTCTTTGCTTTTCTGCATGTGCCAAACTGCATTCTGATCTGGTCAGCCAAGGCAACACCCATTTTCTTCTTGGAGTACAATGTGGCCAGACCAGGTGCATTTATCTGCTGGCAAACACCATGCCTCTGCCATCACTGAACTACAGTTTCTTCTCCAGAGCTGATGTTGTTATAATGAAAATGGACAATTTTCTATCTTTCCATGAAGTTATTGTCAGTGTTCCCTTCTGCATTGTTGTGAACTGGCCTCTGGAAAGTTTTCTTGGATTTTATGGCTTCAGGAATATCTCTTCTATTTGCACTATGGTTCCACAGCAGTATATTTTGTTGGTTTTCAAAGATTTGAATAGGGCAATGTAAACATGGTGGTTCTTGCTAACAAGCCTTCTTGTTAAGTCAGTCACAACTCAGTATCCTAGGCCATGTTCAGTACCTCGACATTCTTTGCATCCACGATATATCTGAAATTCATGAACATAGCCATTCACAGGATTGACCCTCTCCCATACTTTTTTACCAGATTTGGTAGGCTTTGCTGGCAAGTACTGTCTAAAAGACGATCTACCTTTAAATGCTATAATACCCTCATTAACGGCTTGATCCTTGGTTGGATTATAATTTTTAATACATCTTGCAAGGACATTGTTCAGAACTGGTCTAATATTACACAACTTGTCATGCTCAGGTTGTCTCTGTGGAGGGTTGTTAGTCACGTCATTAACGTGAAAATATTTTGACAGTTTCTGTAATCGTTCTGTTGTCATTACATCTTGAATACCCTGTACTCCATAAAAGTTAACTGTGTTCCAAGTGATCTTGTATTCTGGAACTTGCATTACACTAGAAACAACATATATTCCAAGAAAGGCCTTCATTTCTGCAACCGAAGTAGGTGACCGCTTGGGATCAGGCTTCTTGCCAATTCGTTTTTGGCATATCTGTTTGTTTCATCTACCAGTAACTGGAGTATTTCTTCAGGAAAAAAACGCATTTTCTTCAAAAATAAATGTTGCCCTGAAACTGCTGTAAAGTGTCCATGTTTACCAGCCTCACGTGTTCCGACCAGATTTGATCGCTGCGTGTTTCATCCTCAGATTCAGATAAATTTGAAATGTCAGGTGTCAAAACAGGACTTATACTAATGTCCGATCCTTCATCATGAATCTGATTAAAATCAATATCATTTGCAATGTCATCACTTTCAAATCCTTCAAAACTTTAAGAATCGTCGTCAGAATACATGAATGTTGCCATTTTGTTTTACTTTCACAACTGACCTCATTTTCAATAGAATTCCCTGCTTATATGCTGTAAAACTACTAATAGAATACCTTCATCATTTTATGTAAAGACTATTTTCATTGGCTAAATATTTTAAAAAAGAATGGATGTTTGTAATTTCATCCAATGCAAAGCTTTAATATGAAATGTGTATATGTGTCTCGGGGGTTTCCCAACCGTTGGCCGGAAAAGCATCTATGTGCCAGCCGGGACAGACTTGGTATTATTAGCAGTTTGTATATGCGTCTCAGGGGTTACAAGGCTATTTTTAGGGTTGCATATATGTGTTAGCAGAAGGTAAGGAGTTAATGGTCAGGTTGATGAAAAACCACAAGCCACCAAGCAGACCAATTTCACTCCTGCACAGACTCAGTTACAGTGGAGGAATTTTCCAAGCAATCAACAAAATGATTGAAGGAATGCCCATAGGACACAAGCTACTCAGAAGCAATCCTACTGAATCTGCATCTGTCAAGTTCTCCCAAAGAAAAGTGGATAAAAGACAGAGTGATCTTTTTTACCAGCTCTTCTCTCCACAAGGGGCTCCAGATCTAAAAAAATGAGATCATCTTCATGCTGCTCTTGTCATAGATCCTGCTAATGATAGGCTCCAATTCTTCGCATCAAAATGGGCAAGATATGCCATGATAACCTTTGGACCTGACAAGTGGTTTCCAAGAGAGCCAGTATCACTTTCTGCGCAGCTCCTCCTTTGCTCACGGTTCCCTTGTCTACAAACGGAGCACTCTTTACCCTGTCATCAGCCTAGTGACACTCAATCAGTTCATTTGCACCCCCTGATTTCATGATGGAAACACCACAACAGATTCTGAATTTCATTTGAGAGGGACACTACACAGTCAGAGTGGGTTTGCGAGATGCATATCTTCACATCTTTATTCAAATGGGACCTCTCCGTTGGCCTAGTGGTTTCAGTGTCCACCACAGATCTGGGAAGTCGTGGGTTCAAATGCCAGCTGTGTCATACCAAAGACTGATAAAACTGGTACTGAAAGCTGCCTCATCCTTATAAACTGTCACACTGCAGACATCGTAGCAATATGACTGAAAACTTCTTAAGCCTACATTAAAAATCCAAATCACACACACAAACACAGATACACACTCATTCACATGGCTTCTAGGAAGTTCATGTGATTCACCTACAAAGACATTGTTTACCATTTCAGGGCACTCCCAGTTGCCTCAACATTTGTCTCTGTGGTTTCATTTTGATGGATGGACCAAGAGAATGGCCCATGTCTGGACCACCTCCATGGTAGCAACATAAACAACCTGGAGTACCTTTTACAAAAACATCAGGTGAGTTTTGTGCTGGAGCAAGACATGATATCCCTTGTTGCTCTCCTTCTCAACCTTGGTTTCCTTCTCATTACAAGGATGAATCTGACCTCATCCTATGTCAACATTGTGTTCATCTAGGTGTGGAATTCAACACTCAAGTAAATAGAGTATATCTCCCTCAGGAACAAGCATTGAAATGAGTGCAATGGTGGCCTCATTGCTTATATGGGATGATCTACCTCCCAGAGAATTTATTTGCCAGCTGGATTTGCTCAATGCAGCATCAGATCTTTTAGTCCTACTTCGCCTTTCATACGTCCATTACAAATGATTCTGTTCTCCAGATGGAGGTGAAAACATTGCCCATTGTTCCAACTTTTCATAATCTGCACAAATATGAGGTTCCATCTCAGAAAATAGGGCAACCTCACTTGGTTCACATCAGGTATACCTCTATAGTATAGCCTCCAGAATCACAATCTCTGGATGCAAGCATGCAGGTCTATGGGGCACACCTCATTTCATCATTTCAGAAAACCAGTGGAGTGTGGCCTTCTCAAGGTTGTCATTAACACATCAACATTCTCAAGATGAAAGCCATTTTGAAAGCTTTTCATTGGTGTCAGGAGCACCTACATGAGAATTTAATTCTTATTTTGTATGACAACTCCACTGTGGTCACTTGTCTCAAACGGCAAGGTGGAACCAAGTCGCCAGACCATTGTGTTTCATTTCATACTTTTCTTAGGTGGTGTCTTCAAGAACAAATCCACATCTAAGTTAATCATATTCCAGGCTGACTAAATGCATTGGCAGGCTAGCTGTCCTGGAAGAATCATTGAATACCAACAGAATGGTCTCTTTATTCCTCAGTTTTCACTCACATATGTGCCTGATGGGATTGACCAATGGTAGACATATTTGCAACAAAGTGTAATGTCAGACTCGCAACTTTTGTCTCACTGGTTTCAGATCCAAAGGCCTGGACAGTCAGTGCTCTTTCTGTACACTGGAAAGATCTGGACACATATGCTTACCCTCCACAACACCTTTTCTCTGAATGTGATACAGAAAGCAAGAGAATTGTAGTGCTGCCTCATCCTGCTCCACTCAAAAGGGAAAAATTGTGGATCAATGACCTCATCAATCTTGCAACAATATTGCAAGGAATATCAAGATATTCCCTCATCTGCTCAAGCAACCACAGTGGCAGATATTTCATCCAAACCCAGAGTTGCTGAATCTGCACGTCAGGATCATTTTAAACAACACTCAGGAAGAAGCAGTTCTCACAACCACTGGTGAAGAAATTGCTCAAACAAGCTGGCCCTCCACTGTAAAAGCATACAAAGGGAAATGGAATGTTTCACACAGTAGTGAGCCAAAGAACACATTATACCAGGCATCAATTCTTCAAATAGTTAACTTCCTCTTGTGGCTCTTTGACAAGAAGCTGTTAGCACCAGTCACAATAACTGACACCCTGCATCAGCATGATGGAGAGGGTATCAGTCGGACAAAACCAAGACATATCCAGTGTTCTGTCCAATTCTGATTACATACATCCAAAGATGTTGTCTTTGTGCCCAAAGTGGAATCTGTCATGGGTACTAACCAGACTGAACAAGACACCATTTAGATTTCTCACAAGAGCCTCATTGGTTCACCTCTCATATTGAACTTGCTTCCTTCCTAATAGGCTGAATCAATGAAATACATGCTCTATCAGCGGACCCAAACTACATGCAGTTCTAACAAGATGGGTCAGTATCACTAACGACATCCAGAACTTGCTTTCATTCATGGGGATTAAGAATTTTATAAAGAAATTCCTGTCTATGCTGGACATGTCATCTCAACATTGTCTACAGGACCCAATGCAAGCTGTGAAGTGTGAAGTAAGAAGGACTAAGACATTATTTCAGGGTGATCACGCCTCTTTGTACCTCTCAAAGATGGAAAGGAAGATATATCAGCATACTTTCATCCAGGATAAAGTGGATTATTTGTTCTGCATATCAGAAAGTAACCCCAGACCCAATTAATATGCTATACATCTTGGCTTACAAAGTTAAGGCAGTCACCACAAGCATTGCATTTAAGTGAAACTGTTCTCTGACATTATCCATACTGTGGGATTGAGATCTCAGTCCACTTCTCCAGCTTTTATCTCTGAGATCTTTCATCCTGAAAGGTTCAACTTGGATTGATGGGACCTATAGGCATGGTGCAGCAAGTTACTTTCTGGGTAATTTGGCACCTTTTTAATGACGTTGTTTCATGACTTCTGCTGGATTTGCAGGAGGGAAAATTCTTCTCTTTCACAGCCACTCCCTGATATACGGGGTCTATTTTACAGGCAGGTGATCTATAAGCTGGCTCACATACCTTAGGGGATCAGAGATGGCCTTTTGGGGGTAAGGGGATGTATCTCCTTCCACCTCTTACCTTTTCTCCTAAAAGGTATCAAGATTGGGTAACATCTGAAGAAGTAACCAATTTTTTTCATCAAAAATGTTTACTTGATTATAATACAATGGTCCCTGTCTCACATGGCCATCCCTTCTGCACCAGGAACATGGCCTTATAAGATGGGTGGCCTTTCCAGAGGAGGACTCAATTTGTGAGATGCATATGTATATGTGTGCATGGTAGGAAAGCTACATATAACTTAAAGCAGTTAATATCTTCATTTAAAAGTAGCATTAATTATTAAAATGTTCTTCTTGTCTTAAAAACAGTTATTTCAGGGTAACATATATTAATAGTTTGTATTCATTGGCATGAAATAAAAGTGGGGGTATTGTTGACATGTGCGTTACAAAACCATTCAAAAACATTATTAAATCTTGGTACATACATTGTTCCATATTTAAAATAATTCTCTTTCCATTTACTCCATTTTCCCACTGCTACAGAATATTCCCCTTATTTTTACAAGCTTGTTTGAGTCTTTCCAACATAATTTTTTTGGCATGTGAACTATCCTTATTGTCATCAAGTCAAATAACTTTACTTTTTCTTCTAAAAATATTATTTCTTCATTTATGTGATGACATGTTAAAGTTTTGTAAGGATTTATTCATATACTGCTAATCATACAGTACTGCAAATTAATTCTGCAGATGAAACATTTGTAAATGAAATGCCTTGTTATAAAGGAAGTGCTACATGTATTGTCATGTGAATGTTTGGTCTTTGGTACCCTGTTTTGTTCAAGGTTAATTGTTTCTGTGTGTGTGTGTGTGTGTGTGTGTGTGTGTGTGTGTGGTTTGTGTGTGTGTGTGTGTGTTTGTGTGTGTGTGTGTTAATCCACAAAATCTATTATTAGCCTATCTGACCATGCTATTATCTTGATAGTTACATCGTTTGTAATCATCAATTTTAAAAAAATCAACTGTGTGAAGCCCAAAGCTCTATCTAAACATTGCTGACCCCATTTCTATCTGACCATTTTGTGATCTTAACAATTAAAAAGATTGACGTAATAGTCAATTAAAAAAAAAAAATTGGCTGTGTGAAACCCAGAGTTCTATCAAAACACTGATGACCCCATTTTCTGCAAATGTCGGCATTAATGATATAATAATAACTTTAGTGGTACATGTACTTTAGGCAACACTTCTTTCAGTAATGAAAACCTGACATCCGGAAACAGACATCGGGAAAAATAATTGGATTAATTATCCTACAGTAATATTAGTTCTGGTCACATATGAATAATAAAATGTGGCTGCTTGTGAGGGTAAATTTTACATTTGTGCACTAATATGTTGGCCGCTGGTCACATTAGAGGAGTGGCCTTTCTTGAGCGGTACTTCTGAACACAAACTTGTCAGTGCCAAGGGATTCTGGCCATAAGGAATGGGTGGCCACTGGTCAGGGAGGCCATTCATGAGGGAGACCACTGTAAAGGGTTCCCATGCTACTGGGAAATCGGGCAAAAGTCAGGAGAAATGATAATTTTTCCCAACCTTGAAAAGTCCTTGCATTTTGCAAATTTTGATGAAAGTTGGGAAAAACCTGAGAATTTTCTGCCACCACTTTACACTCGAAACAGTTACATAATTGAGCCATAACTGAACTGATCGTGAGTTAAATTTATTGAGTTCTGGCCAGAATATTCAGAGGTTGCAGTATGGATCATTAGGGTGCTTGCCTTAAACATATTTTTGAGTTGGTGCAAATGCCCAGTGGATTAGATTTGTCTGGTAGATGTTTTTCTTTTTCCACAGACAGCTCGATATCTATATCTTTTCCTACATGGAAGGTATGAAAACCAGTCTAGCATCACAGGAGGCCAACATGGTGGCAGCAAAATGTAGCCTTGTACCAGATGGACTTGCAAACTTGAATGTTGTTAACTCGAGTCGTACCTGCATAAAATCAGTATGAAAATTATTTATTTTCTCATAAATTGTGAGTATTAAAATCATTATGTCTTTAATCTGCTGAAAGACAAGATGAAACTACAGGCTTGTTGATGAAAAGTTACCTGGAACTTGCAATTTGCATTTCTAGTTGCATGAGTACACAAATCTCACAACCCACATCTTCATGACATCATGGATCCAGTAGTCCTGTGATATCATTAATTACTCTTTCAAATGTTGCAGAAAAAAAAAAAATTAAATGAAAGTTGTATACTGATTGTAATAAAAATACAAAAATGAAAACAAAATCTCTATATTTATTCTAAGAACAACTACCCAGGTTTTGTTGTATCACATGACTACGAGGTTGACGTGTTCTCTGCTTGATGAATTAGACTGGCCAGATTGCTGCGACAGTGACAGGTTTCTTGTCATTGTTCTCAAAATAAATACGTTGACAATTATATGTTCTTTCTGGTTTTTGCAAAAGGTATCTTTCTTTTAATATAATTGACTTTTTGTACAGCAACATTAAAAAGGAGTTTGTTGTTGATGTCATGTGACTATTAGACTGCCGATGTTATTGTTTGAGATTTGTGAAGTTGTGTGACTATTAATGCAAATGGTGTGCACCGGGTCAGCTTTCATCTATGCTGCAACTTCGTCTAGTCTGTCAGCGGATTAAGACATAATGATTATAATACCAGCCATTTCTGAGAAAAGAAATCATTTTCCTATTAATTTGATGCAGGTATGAGTTGATATAACATGGTTTGAATTTACTAGGCCTGCTGGTAAGTGACTACCATATGATGGTGGCAGATTTCAAATTTCTATATGCAATTGCTCTGACTCCACAGCCCAACCTAAATTGGGATAGGAATTTTCGGACAAAACCCGGATTTAAAAAATAGACTGCTGTTCGTTATAAGCCAGATTTCTTGTCCAAAATGTTGAATCTCTGGTGCAAACCTATTACACAGTGACATGTAGCTTGAGCATTGGTTGGTTTCAGATGTTAAATGGGATGCAGGTGAAATGGGAAATTGTCATCCCTTGTATTATATACTTAAAAAAAGAACACGAGCTCCAGTATCAATACAGGTTTGGGGACTGGTTTATCCATTTACAAGAAGACATGTTGATTTTACTGAAAATTAAGTCCTTGTTTATACAACAATATATAATTTTGAAGGGCTTTTGTCAAAATTTATATCAACCCTATCATAAATGTTTTTTAAATGATGAATTTTTAACCAGATTGTCTTGAGGAGTTTAGGTTGTTTGAAAAATCTTGTTTGGGATTTTATAGGCACAGATAAATTCAGGGTTAATTTGTTTTCTTCATTACAAGATGAGATTCTAATACTTTGCATTCATTGTGTTTTCATATTGTGATAGGAAACGTTTTATTTGTATAACATGCATATATATTGCTATGGAATTCTTTAAAATTAAAGGTTTGATAGGAAACAAAACATAATTTATGTTTATTATGTTGTTTCCTTGTAGCAGCATAATGCAGGGCAGCAAAATAAAGTTAGAATTTTTATTCTATAAATTGAAATTGAAATGACTTTACAAGCCATTTTATAGGAATATAGTTATACTTGTATCATGTGATACATTTTGTGGTTTTGTACATGATCATCTTTTCATGACTTGGATGTATTGGAGAGTCTTGAAATTGAAACATCTTTAGATTTAGAAAATGCATGTTTTATAATCTAAAATATTCTTTAATTCTATTTAGTAATGGTCATATGTGAACCTTGAAGAAATTAATTTCATCCTGGAAAAACCCTGGAAATGACCTGGAAATTTATCTTTAGAAAAGTGTGGGAACTATGTATAATATATATACACTGTCCCAGCTTCCTCACAGTTACATTCGTATAGAGAGCATACCTTCCACTCCTGTAGTAACTGAAGTACACCACTCCCTCGATAACTCGCGCACAACAGGGTCCAAAAACATCGACCGCGTTATAAGCGAGGACGCGAGTTATCGAGGGACCTATAACAAACAACAAAACTAACAAAGGGATCGACGTAGAGGCAAAAGGGGGTTGGGGGGTTGGGTTGGCATGTTAGTGTTGAATGCTCAATTAATAATCGTGCTAAGATTAACTGTGAATAAATATCTCTACATAGCGGTGTACTTTGTTTACTTTTTTCCTCACAGAGTAACATTAATTTCAGGATAACTTACAGTATATTGAGGAGATCATCAAACGATTATTCCACATAGTTTCCTTTCGCTTAACACATGTACGACTTCGCACATTGTGTACTACGTCACAAATTTTTGTGTTGAATTGGATAAATTCTAGTTTTATTGTTTGATCCAAAGTAGACTTTTCTTTCTTCAAAAGATCGACACTCATTTCGAAGAAACAATGTCGATCGAACGATGGGCAGATTTGATTGCGGTAGAAGTAAAAGGAAAAAAAAAAAAATTTACAAGGGTTAACCATTACCAACATGAATTTAATGGGTCTACAAATTTAAAATAACGTAAATTAGAACACGATAGTACTTGCAGTTTGTGACACGTTTGACAAATATCACTTCACATTTTGAAAACATCTGTTCATTTTGTTTTGTGTTACTCTTTGATTTCTCTGCCGCCTCTGTGTATTGTTCACGGATGATTATCTCTCTGAACTGGTATGGATAATTACATGCGGCTTCCAGATTCGCTGAGCGTATTTCTCCCGACAATGAATTTTGTTTAATTCTGTGTCGGCGCTGGAATCTCCAAAGCCATCCATGGCTTGCCCTAAAACGAGATTCATTCTCCATACTTTTTGCCATTTTTTTCTGCTTGGGCCTTGAGAATTGTTCCAGAGATGGGAACACCTTGTTCACGTTGCTGTGTGAACCAAGCATCATCTAATTCAGTATCGTTTGCAGTCCATGCTCGTTTTCGTTTGATCCTATTATCTGAATCAACATCATGTAAATAATCCCAAAGTTTCTGCTTATCCTTAAGCCAAGCTCTAAATGTCGACTCAGCAATTGTTTAGTTCATTGCAAACGTTGGATCTCGCTTCGCCATTATGAACCGTATCTATGATGCACAGCTTTTCAGTCACCGAGTACTCCTTTGCTCTCCATGGTTACATTTACAAACGATATGTATACATTACTGATATTATATACTTTAGTGATGTTAAGTACATAAAAATGTGAAACCATTTTTGATTGGTCAAATAAAATGAATTTTGAAAACGGTAATGACCACAAGAACTTACGCTGCTATTGGCATGCCTTTAAAAAAATTTTAATTGTACTTCCCTTGCTTGATTTGATACAAAAGACATATTAAAAGTGATAAAACAACACAGGTCTCTTTTAATTGATTTGCTTAATGCAACAAACAGTTCCCCAAGTTGTTGATCAAAACAAAGCCGGCATGTAATTAGGTTCTCACAGAAGTACTCACGGGTTTCGATGTGACGGTTGATTGACTCTTTTCATGTTTTCATAGAAGAGAATATGTTGCGATTATAGTGTTTACATTGAAGCGAAATTAAAGGATTAGAACGTGAATTTCACATAGCAAGACATTTAATTGGTGTTTATATCTTTCTCTGTTGCCACCTGTTAGTATTTACCAGAATTTTTCGTTGATCGCTGTTTCACAGACTGTTTATTTACAGTGTATTGACAACTATTTCTCTCAAAAAAACCCCCCAAACATAATATGTGATATCTTATTAGAACTTGCAAATTTCACAATATGGATTCTATCTTTACGGGCAATAATCACCATTTCCGATGATAAAATGAGCTACCGTATTTCATGTATTTTTTTCGTACTCTTTACTTTTTCGTACACAATCCAGTTATCAAAATAATAATTATTTAAATGTATCATAATTTTTAGTACATATCACTTTGTATTATTTGAAAAATACGTTGAATTATCGGACATAAAATTTCCACTAAGAAGATTTACGTTTGCAAAAAAAATCGAAAATACCGTATTCCCATTTTGTTTTTACAAAAATTAATTATTAATAATTATTTTTTCGTGTACGAAAATTTACATAAAATACGGTATGTATCAAGGTTCAATTTAGCAATTCTTATCGCGATTTTGTTCACGTTCAGCAAATTTTAAAATACATTTTCTTTGGAGAAAAAAAATCGGGAGCCATGCCGGACACCGCGTTATAAGCGGGTTCGCGAGTTATCCAGGCGCGAGTTATCGAGGGAGTGGTGTATTTACTGGATTTGGCACTAATCACTGCATCAAGGGGAGATCACTATCTTATTGGATTTTTAAATTTCAAATGGTTATGTGGTGTCAACTGTAAAGTGTATGGCCCATAACTTTTATCAGTTAATTTTCTCATATTCAGACATAGATGTATTACAGTTTCTAGATTTGTAGAGAAGTACTGCCTTTTGAAAGTTTATTCTGTCATTTATTTGATGCCATTTCAGTTCATGGAAAAGAATACAAGGTGGTATGTCAAAAGGAGGATCCAGTGTGGCAGGTTATAACACTATATAATCAATAAATCTGTGCATGGAGAATTTGGTCTCTTGGGACCAGTGGTCCATCATAGTAGTTGTCTTTCCAGATAGTTTTTACTGTACTAGCACTGGCAAGTATTTCTGGCAGTTAAATATCATCTGCCTAGGTCTATAAGTAAAGTAATAATATAGAAATAAAATGGCTCATAAATGTAAGAAATGATACCTGATGAAAAAAAATTATCATACTGGCTCAGTAATGAGGAAAGCAGGAGTCTTTTAAAGTATTTTTAAGATTGTGGTAAAAGCTCAGTTTCATATAAGACTTCATACCCAAAGGATCCCATAAGATGATGCATAGGTCACATTGTAATTGGTCCTGGGCTGCACAGCAATCATTTCAGTTAGTGGGGCTAGTGTTACCCTCTGATGAGAAGTTGTTTTTTTGGGTTTTTTTTAACTCAGTACCATAGGTTCTGCAGAAAATGTCCATAGAAAGGGCCAGCCATGAAAGCATGGTGTTTAAAGTGACTGGGTTTTATTCAGTACCCATAGCAGTGTGCACAAGAACGATCCAGAGGTAGTTTGCATTTTGAGGGATAATTTTACACATGTTCTACAAAAGAAGCTCTCTGTCTCCAAAGTCAACCAAATTTGACAAATTAATTGGTGTAGGGAGAAATTAGGATGGACCTTACAGAATTACTTGATACAGGGTTCCCACACTACTGGGAAATCGGGGAAAAAGTTAGGAGAAATGATAATTTTTTTCCTGACTGTGAAAAGTCCTTGAATTTCGCAAATATTGATGAAAGTTGGGAAAAACCCAGAAATTTTCCACCACCATTTGATGCCCAAAACAATAACGTAATTGAGATGTAACTAAACTGATCGTGAGTTAAATTTATTGAGTTCTAACCAGAATATTCGGAGTGTGCAGTATGGATCATTTGGGTGCATGCATAAACATATATGCAGAGTCAATCCAAACGCTCAGTGGATTAGATTCATGGTAGACTTTTTTTTCAAAGTCAGCTCAATATCTGTACTTCCTTACATGGAAGGTATGAAAACCAGTCTAGCATCTCAAGAGGCCAACATAGTGGTGGCAAATCGTAGCCGCTTACCGGATGGCCTAGAAAACTTTAAACATTTTTAGATAGAGTGATACATGCATTAAATCGATATGAAAATTACTTATTTTCTCATAAATTGTGAACATTAAAATCGTTATGTCTTTAATCTGCTGAAAGACATGATAAAACTACAGTGTTGATGATATGTGACCTGGTACTCATGATTTGCATTGCTAGTCGCACGAGTACACAAATCTAGCAACCTACATTTTCAGTGTTGTTGAGCAAAAAATAAAAAAATATTAAATGAAAGTCGTATACTGGTTGTAATAAAAATACAAAAAGAAAGAACACAAAATTCTCCATATTTATATATTTCAAGAACAACTTCTGGAGTGTTGTTGTATCACATGACTGCCACGTTGACATGTGCTCTCAGCTTGATAAATCAGACTGGCCAGATTGCTGGTTTTTACAGAAAGTATCTGAATTTTATTTAATATAATTGAATTTCTGTGCAACAACATTATAAAGGAGTTTGTTGTTGATATCATGTGACTACTGGACTTTGATGTCATTGTTCGAGATTTGTGAAGTCATGTGACTAGTAATGCAAATGGTGAGTACCGGGTCACGTTTCATCTATGCCGTAGTTTCGTCTAGTCTGTCAGTGAATTAAAGACATAACGATTATAATACTTGCCATTTCTGAGAAAATAAATCATTTTCCTATCGATATAACTGTAAATTTTCTAGGCCCGCTATATGTTGCTACCGCACAGTGGCGGCAAATTCCAAATTTTCAATAAGCAGTTGCAATGACTCCACACCCCAGCCTAGATGTCCAAACATGTAAAATGGGGTGGGAATATTCGGAGGAAACTCCTATTAGAAAACGGACTGTTATTCATTTTAAGCCAAATTTGTAGTTCAGATTGTTGAATCTCAGAGCTGAAATGAGAAATTATCACCCCTTATATTATATATTAGAAAACGATACGAGCCCCTGTATCAACACTGGTTTGGGGACTGGTTTAATGAATTACATGAAGACAAGTTGATTTTACAGAAAATTCAGTCCTTGTTTATACAACAGGATATAATTTTGAAGGTCTATTGTCAAAATTTAAATCAACTCTTTTGATAATGTTTTTTAAATGATGGATTTTTAACCAGATCGTCTTAAGGAGATTAGGTTCTTTAAAAAATTTTGGTTGGGATTTTATTGGCACAGATAAATTTAGGGTTAAACTCTTTTCATTACAAGACAAGATTCTAATTATTTGCGTTTTTTTATTTATTTTTTTTTTATACTGTAATAGGAAATGTTGCTATCTATGAGATTTATATACATATATATATATATATATATATATATATATATATATATATATATATATATATATATATATATACCACATACATTAAAAAAATAACATGCATTTAAAGTGTTGGTATAAAGCAATTTGATATACCAATACTATTGGTATATCAAATTGTGATCCGCCCATGGCGCAATAATACGCATATATAAACACTCTTCACGAGCGTCTGCAGTTGATTCTAGATCAATGATCAATTTCCACACATTATTTTCTAGTACCGTATGAAAAATAATGATGAAAAGTATTAATAATCCCCGTTTTCAAAATTAATTTAATATGGTACACATTTTCATCACAATCCTTTCTGCTTTCTGTTCTCCCCTCCCCTCTCAAGCATAACGTATAAACTGCGCAGAAATGTGGATGAGAAAGAAAAGGAATTTGGGCTGGATTAAAACCTTGAAATAGAAATTACACCAAGTAACCTACAAGAATATGGTTCGTCGTAACGATACGTGTGCACTTTCCTTGGGATTTATCAACAGTGTTTATCAATGATACAATGTTGCAAACCAGTAAATTCCTCGGTTACGTGGTACACATACTGTGATATATTTAATGTTATGGGGTTTTTGTTTTTTCTTAAACATACCATAATGTTCTAAAAAATCGATTATTATTATTTAAATATGAAAATGTCCAAAGGTCTCTCTCTCTCTCTCTCTCTCTCTCTCTTGACCATCGTAGCAGGATATGGGCTAAACTATATGAAATGGCAAACATAGAGGATTTTCCGACATTGTCTCTGGACTTATGAATGATGGTAAAAGTTAAGTCAAACCAACCAAAGGATGAGAGACAGACAGACAGACAGACAGAGTTTTAAAGTCAAATCGACGAGAGAGAGAGAGAGAGAGAGAGAGAGAGAGAGAGAGAAAGAGCTTGTGGGTCGGTTGTACTGTTGCTAAAGCAGAATAATGACTTAGATCAACTGTAAATATATTAAAATATTTTAATTACCTCTTGTTGGTTCATCAGTTGGCTTAGTTTCTATTCCACATTAATTTCCATGCACCGGTATTTGAATGGTGTAGCTATCCAAGTGTTGCTACTGCTCTACTTTTATCATTACAACCATCTTTCATGTTTAAATCATAAGTGTGTATTATATTGATTTAATCAATGTGGAGAAAAACAGAAACCAAGAAAAGAAACAATCAACTTATCAATATGCAGAGGTGATTGTAAATAGCCACTACGGCAGAGAACTACATTTTGTAGCGGACACATTCGGGGATGTGAGGAGTTCATTCACTAGGTCAATACACGGCTGCCTGTAGTAAATCTGAACTCCGTTCAGAGGGCAAATATATGTATTTGTATGTGATATAAATAAAATATATGTACAGTATGTACGCTGTATCAATGATATACCACTCGTTGTATAAAGTTTTCATTAAAAGGAAACTCAGCAAGCTTCGTTTCCTTTTAATGAAAAATTTATACATCTCGTGGTATATCATTGATACAGCGTACATACTATACATATATTCTATATATATATTGCTATAGAATTCTTTAGAATTAAAAGATTGAAAGGAAACAAAACATAATTTATGTTTATTATGTTGTTCCCACTTAGCAACATAATGCAGGTCAGCAAAATAAAGTTAGAAATTTTATTCTGTACACTGAAATGACTTTACATGCCAATTTATAGGAATATAATCAAACTTGTTTCATGTGATACATTTTGTGGTTTTGTACATGATCATCTTTTCTGACTTAGATTTTTTGGAGAGTCTTGAAAGAGAAACATCTTTAGATTTAGAAAATGCATGTTTTATAATCTAAAATGTTCTTTAATTCCATTCAGTAATGGTCATATGTGAACCTTGAAAAAATTAATTTCATCCTGGAAAAACCCTGGAAATGACCTGGAAATTTATCTTTAGAAAAGCGTGGGAACCATGTTGATAAAGGATGACAACAATCCCTCTCTAGTCTGAAGACTAGGTAATGGAAGACTGATAATGACATTAACTGTTTGACATAGCCTTCACATAGCTCAAATATTTGCACATGTATTGTCAAAAATATCCTGAGGATCCTCAAATTCTGACAGAAGAGAAATATTGATGAAATCCACAGATAACTCACGAGATTGGGACATAAGGAAGTATTTGTGAGGAAATGAGTAAAATTCTTTTCTAAATTTCATTTTCTTGCATCATATTACAAACACATATTTCGGATGTATCATAATGTTGTGTCTCACTGATGCAATACTTTTTTGATGATAATTTAAATGGCTCCATAGTTGCATTCACCATTATCAGCCTGACCAGGTGTAGATGAAGGGCTTCTTGTCACACTCTGGTTTTCTCTGCATGTGTGTGAACAAAAATCTCAGGAACCATTTGATGGCTTTCAGTTAACTTTTTATAGGGCTTGTATCCCAAATAATGGAGGAAATGGGCCATGTAAAATATTACAAATGCAAAATACTTTGTACTGTTATGTATATTTAATTTGCTTTGTTTGTTACTTAGTTCATTTTATATTTTTTTTATTACATGCTATTGTAATGTATGTTGGACTTGACCTTGTCCAAAGTTGAATTCATTTCTGCTTGACCCACATTGACATTTTAATTTTATTCATTGTAAACAACTAATGCATAGATAAATTATGCGCTATATGTATGGGTTTAAAATCAGTATTATTATTAATAAGAGAAGTAAATAAGATTATTTGGGTCTAAGTTTTGTAATTTCCTGAGGGTAAATCCAGGTTATGGTTATTATTTTGTAAACATCGAGATCATTCTAGAAGGTTATTTTTCATTATGTAATTTTTTTTTAGAAAATGCTCTTTGTGACCTGAGGTCATGTAGAGAACTACATATATTGTACTGAGAGGATTTTATCGTTCATGCTTTAACATCTAGCACTTTCAAGTTGTATTATGTTGTGTTCAGTTGAGATGAATTTTATTCCTTCAAATTATTGAATTCAAGTGATTATTTTCTCTAGAGATACAAAAGTGCTCTGATAAATTTCTTGGATAGCAACGTTCACTGGAATTTATAGTGTATTTGAACTTGGAATTATATTTCTGTGATTCAACAGAAGACTGTTGGCACATGAACACACTAGGAGCTATAACAGACATATCACTGTCATCAGTTTTTGGATTTATTCTGGCCTTGTACCAAGTTTTATTCAGGATTTTAAATTATTAGGACTTGTGTCTGTAATTCTTGGATTATTTTGGGATTTAATTTGGAATACCGTAAGTTATTTTTTCTCATTTTCACTTTGTATTCAAGGGAAATAAATTATTTGTTAAATTTTACAAAGCTTGTTGTCGTTAACTCTTTTCTGTTGTTTATTTTAAGAGCATAGACTCTTAACAGTACATTATTACATTTTTAGCATTATGCAGTGGAAACCCAATAATCATAAGAAAGCTTAGACTAGCATGCTATCAGCAAGACCCCTGGAGTTGTCTTTCCAGAGAAAATCAATAACTTCTGTATAGTGTACAGTGGAAGATATACATATTTTCAGCAGGTGATTTGTGGTGAAGTCAGGTTTTTATCTACAGTAGACCCTATGACATCATTCACTACAAGACATAACACAGAAGTTATAAAAAGTTTAAGTACTGTCACAAAATGGATTGTGTAGGAATAAAAATATCTAATAGTGGCCATGCATTTTGGAGTATAAACAATGTGCTTAGAAATTAGTGTAGTGATATCCATTTTCAAATCTGACTGACTTTGTTTTTGGACCTATTTGTCTTGTACATTAATACATGTTCATGTATATAATTTCAGCTACACATTTCAGCAAGTTCAGGAGCAGTCAGAAAATGTCTGGAGATTCTACCGCTTCTCTCTGGTGCATGAGTACTATGACCGACCTTTCTTGTGCCCACCTTTTATCATCTTTAACCATCTCTTTAGACTTGTTAAATATGTCTGCCACAAGTGTGGATACAACAGTTCCAAGTCGTACAATGAATTTAGTAAGTTATTGTAATTTATAACATATTTGGTACATGTACTTATGCAAATCACATAATTTTCATAAGAATAAAAAAAAAATTTGTTTAGACAAAAAGTATGTGAAAATATTATTTACAATGGAAAGAAACATAATTTTGCTATATATTTCATATTGAGATATTGAAATATATCTGGGGGAGAAAAACAATATCATAGTGGCAATACCACTTTTATCAACACAGTGGTGATACCACTTTTGGAACTACTTTTTCCATTTAGAAATATATCTACCCTTATATATGTTATTCAGACATTATATTTCCATATATAGGCCTATTTCTTGTTTTCCACTTTCCCATCTTGGCTCCCTTCCTCTCTCTCTCCCAATCAAGTTGAACAGATGTTTAAATGTGTCATAACTGTTGATTCTCTTGTACAAATGTATATAATCAATGAAAAGGCATGATTAACACTAAGAAACATTTTTAACTGGCTATTGTTATTTTGAGGCAATATTCCTAGTCCAATATGAGAAACCTTGGAATATATGCTTATATCATTAAAGTCTCAAATGAACTTTGATAATGAGCAAGATTCGTACATATTAATAAGGTAATTTTGCATTTGATTGGCTGAGTTTGCTAATCCTCAAGAAGCTATATTTTTTATTCTACTTTGAAGGAAATAAAGAATAGACTGGCAGTCATACATACATACAGTGTGACCCTGCTATAACACAATAGTTGGGGTCCATAGAACCCGACCATGTTATAGACCGAACCTTGTTATGACCAACCAAGTGAGTTAGCTGAAGAAAATGATGCATTTACCTAAAATATGTTGGGCTGGGGGGTGGGTAATGAAAGTTGGCACAAAAATATGGGCTTTTAATTAAATGAAGACAAACTAGTCTGAAAAACACTTGTATATTGACAACTTACAGTTGAGTAGTACAGTCCATAAACCCTTAAGTACCATACTGGTACATAATAAATCCATGAATTCGAGTATAGATCACGTTATAAACTTCATGTATGGCTCACATCCCATTAGAAAACACAACACGTATTTATATTTAAAAAATGGTAGTCCTGGTTTTGATCTATATCCAGTTGTAACTTAACAATTCACTACAGTTGTTGCGTGTAGCTCAAAGCTCTAGCTGTGTACATTTTGCATGTACATGCACTTAATTTGACCTAGATTTTGGTCAGCTGGATCATCTTGCCAAGGCTACCCAGGGGACGAGGCTATTGACAGGGTAATGAAAACTTGAACAGATTAAAAAGTTTAACTAACATCTGTGGTTTCAAAAGATCGGACATCTGATTTGTGTTATATGCCACCATTGGTAGCGACCATAGGCAATATTTTATTTCTTCCATAAATGAAACTTTCATGGCACAATAAACATGTTCTGTCACTTTGGAAAATGAAACAATCTGTAAGATTCATTTGCTTTTATTTAAGTTTGGTGCTGACTTCCTTTGATGAAAAGTTATTTGCTTTTATTGAAGATTGTAGTCTACTTTCTTTGATGGAAGGTGCATGTGTTAGTAAAATTACCACTAGAAGACAGCTTTGGAGGACCAAACAGATGTATGTTTCTTTTTGTGGTGGTGACAGCAAATAACTGTTGAACATTGATTGAGACTGATATTTTGTTTGGTTTGCTTAGTATTTATACAGAACAATTGGTGCTTCAAAGGTGATCAGTTTTCTTTGAAGTTTCAGCAAAACATTTTTTCTGGGTATTTTTTTACAAACAAAAGGAATTAGCCATTGTTTGGTCCATTGTAGCAGTTATGTACTTTTCCTGCTGGCAGAAGTGAGTTGATTATAGCTAGACAGTCCAACATGTAGATCTTCAGGGTTTTTTGTTGTTGTTTTTTGATTCCAATGACATTTCTGGTGGCGGAGTGTTGCTGCCTTCCATCCATGCATCAGAAATTTAAAAAAAAAAAAAAAAAAAAGGCCAACAGACGATGAATACACAGGTGTTATGTTCTGTTCAGACAGGGATTTCTACAGAAAATATGAGTGTTCTGAAGGATTTATTTCTGTGAGTGAAAAGAAGAGGAATTTACTTGCCATTCACATACAGAGGTCATTCAAAATAAATATATTAATTACTAGTGAGCATCCAAAAGATCCATTATGAGATAATATGTGCCTCATGTGGTTAATCTCCGCTACCAGAAATGTTTAAAAAAAAATAAAGGTGCAAGATCTCAAGGCATACAGTACTCGGGACAGATGTCAGAATAAGTGGATTATGATATAACAATGACTGTTCAGATGGTTTGTCGGCATGAACAAAGAATTTTTTTTATCTAGCAATAGATAAATTCTGGTGCATTTTATATCAAGTTTGCAGCTTCCTTTCATGATGTCGCTGAATTACTTCACTCGAAACCCAAGGTTGTATATACAAGTTTAAACAGTCAATATTGGGAACAAAAATCGCCATATGGTATATTTTGTTGCCAGTAAGGAATATAAACTGCAATTTGCGACACTGGTGAAGCCCAGCATGATCCCTGAATAAACGTTTTACACATTAACACATTATTTTTCCTGCTTTTAAGAAGAAGAAACTTTTTTCAAGTACGAGAAAAATTGATATATATGAAATTAAAGGAGCTATGCCATGATCGTCTTATATTAGAATGCATACATGATGTCTTCCCCAAAAATGATAATAAACTTTTTGCTCGTTACTTTTCAAACTTTTAAGAAAGAAAAAAAATTTCATGTATGAGAGAACGTTTGTATATTAAATTCTGGGAGCCATGCCACAACCATGTTGTATCCAAATTCATGTTAGCATGCTATAGCAGAGTCACACTGTACATACATGCATACATACATACGTACATACATACATATATACATGCACACACATACATACATACATACATCTACGTTGTTGTTGTTTTGGGTTTGACACCATCTCTCAGTGCAAGACAGGCTATACATAACAGCCAGTATAACTTGTGGTAGAAAACTCTGGTGAGAACCACCGACCCATGGTAAGCTGCTCTCACACACCCACATTAGCCGAGCCTGCAAGCATGCATGCATGCATGCTTCAGTCCATCCATCCATCCATACATACAAACCAAGGTTCAGAAAATTGTTGATGTTGTACATTTGATTTTCAACATAAATTGGTGGATGGTCAAAGCCAGTAACATAACCATATTAAAGCCTTCACCAGCTGTTTAGTTATATATACTTGCAGTCATTTCAATACATAATGAAACTAAGTATTACTGACATAAATCAGTAAACAATTATGTAATTGCAGTATCTCTTATATTTCAACTCGAAAAGCTGGAAGTTGAGATCATTGCCCCAGTGTGAACTTTTTTTTTCTCAAAAATGTCTAACTTCCAGTTTAGAATTTGCGCAATTGATGCCAAAGGCACGTAATTGATACATTTCAAAAGATTAAATGGATTATTCAAAATAACATTTTGTAATATTTGAGAGACATCTTTCATCTTGTGTTTTTCTTTTGTAGCACCATTGACTATTTCGACCCTTCACTGGGTCTCATCACTTGGTGATGGAACATCTGTAATCAAAACCCTTGGAAGTCTATATATATATACAGTGTACATGTATATTTTTGCTAATTATATTCAAAGTATTTTCTGTAAATAAATTTAAAATTCATTAAGCTGACAGAACACATTGTAGGACTTGTTGATTGGAGAGGAGAATAAGCATTTTGAAATAGTTCTGTCTCTGCTTCACCTGCCAACCCTGTCACTTCATCAAACAAGTGCGAGTTTGCTTTCTGCCATTTTTTCAATTTTGAGGAATGTATGCTGACAAAAAAATTTGAAAAACCTGGACTGAGACAATTGTTTGTTTGCCTGAACACAACTTACAGACACTGAATTCAATGTTTGGCTGCATTGCAGTCATGTGATCAGCTTGAACCATTTGCTGCTGAAACTTCTTCAGATTAAAATTTTCATACTGACTGCCTCTCTTTCTCTTATTCATGATGATTAATGCTTGTTGTTCATATTCAAGATCCATGATAACATAACGGAAAATGAAAATGCTGTTGATTTCCTTTGATCTGATATAATTATTAAGTACTTCTTGATTGCAACTGTGAACAACCAAGTCACAAAACCTGGATAACTTGTTTTCCTCGATTTTTACTTACATATTGTTCTTTATGTCATAACTTTTATTTGAGCAAAGCGATATAATATAGTATTTACTGTTATAGAAATGTCAACAACGTGAAGTGTAGATTCAGGTTCATACCAGCAGTATAGATGGGATCACTTGGATACAAGTATACTATACCTTAATCAAAATTAATGGTGAAAGTCAGTGAGGCCAGGAGTAGGAAGCATTTGTGGCCTATTCTCAGGGCAGTTTGACACCTGTCTTAGGAAAATTTGCTTGTTGTGTCAGATGAGGATCAAGTTTGAAATTATTTTAACATTTTTGAAGCTAAATATACGAAGAAGATAGAGATATGTGTTCATAATTACAAATGTCCAACAGGACTATTTCACAATCAGTTAGAATATTTTTACCATCAGATATGTCAGGCATAAAAACAAGGGTTTCCAGAGTTTGATACAGCATATACATGCATACTTACAAAGACAAACAATAAATAGAGATTGATGAAAAAGGATAAAAGAGACAGGTACAGATAAAATAACTGAAGAATAGACAGTAATTTGTTTAGCTTTCAGATCTAAACAGAAAGGAAAGTTCATTTATAGCTGAACCATTTACTACCATTTTCTCTGTAATTTGGAAGCTTGATCCAGGGATCAAGAAATACTGAATAAAGATTAGTTTTTAAAAAATCGGCATACATATTGGTAGTAAGATATTCATGAAATTATTGTACTGTTTTTCTGCAGAGCTTGAACTGAGTGATGAGGACAATGATCGCTTAACACTATTTGAAAAGAATGCACTAGAAGAGTACTTGAGTTCTTCCCAGAGATTGGAACTTGAAACTGTTGACAAAAAGGTCACCACTACACATGAAAGGTAGTGTACCAATGTGGGGATGATGCTTGTCAGATGGTATTTTGTATATGAACACAGTGTGCCAATAAGAGGATGATGTTCATTGTAGTATTTATACTTGTTTAGTACTTCCACAAATGCAAAGTTCAGCTGACAATGAAGCAATTGCCTGGCAAGTATAGTATAGGATTCATGTTTTAGTCAAGACAGAGCAGTGTTGTTACCTGTACAGGCTCAGGGCAAAAAATTTCTGAGACCCTAGATTGATATAAATTGCACTGTCCCAGGTTTTATATAGCTTCTTTTGTATTAAATAAGACTTGACAAGTTGATGGATGGTTGGTTGAGTTGGATTGGATCTGGATGTTGTCAAGGATAATTGAAAAGCTGACCCATTTCAGGTTGCAAACTTCAGTAGCACAACATCAATCATTCGAATCTCAGCACCTCTTTGAGAGACTGGCTCAGTCCTGGTGTGATACAACTCCGTATCTGCAACCTTGGAAAACTCCATTAACTATCAATAGTTAAAAGCAAATATTTTGGCCCAAACATGTTTTAACTTTTCAGAATTCTACTTTATTTGTTATATGTAAATATTTAACTGGGCAGGAAAGTGAAGAAGCACATTATTTTATGTCTGATGTTTGCAAACATGTTAAAACAATGACCTACAAGTCCATGCTCTAATATATACAGCCAAGAGCACAGAATTGGATGAATAGAGATGCTGTTATTCATGTTAATTGTTGTCTTTACCAAGTTCCAAGTAATTTGATGTTTGAACTTTTGCACATAATTTACCAGTACACCTAAACATATTATTGTCAAAGAAAGTTGCATTTGCCTATGCTGAAAATTATCATTTTATGTGCGAAATATCTGACAAAGCAGTGTGTTGTTACATTTTGATATCATTCATGACAGGGATTTGTTATGCTGTAGGAGACAAATATCATATAAAAGACTCAATATGATATGAAAGGAAAGTAGGTATATACATCATCAGCTGGCAGTCATCTTGGGGATATAATTAATAGTGTCTTTGTATTTCCGATTGCTTTTTCTTGCATCATTCAGCTTATGTAGATGGCCTGCATTATGCTGGTGTTGGTTATGGTTCTAACAATCCAACTCTAGGTGCAAATTTCTAACCTCTGCTGACCACTTCAACAAACTATAAATGTGACTGCAAAATGTAGGGGTTCTTTGCCTGGTGTTTTAGTCAAAATTGGTTTGTAGTTTTGAAAGTAGATGCCATATAAACATCAGTAGTGTTTTTCTATGCAGGATAACTGGAAACAACACTGCCCTGTAAAATTTAACACATTATATCGATAATTGTGGGCTTCAGGTATGTAAAAGAGTGCTGTTATAAAAATAGCAATTATCTTAACCTATCGAGGTGTCTTATTTTTTTACCCATGGCTATAAATGTTGGACTGGGTCTAAGCTCAATGCATTAAATTCATTGAAGTTATCACACATCTGTCATGAACAAACATGCCCCTTTAAAAACACATGGATCATAAAAGAAAGACCACCAGTCAGGCTGGATCTCCCTAGAAATTTTCAAAGCAATAAAGTAAAGAGACCAACTAAAATCAGTAGGAAATCAAACTGAATATAGGGTTTGGAGGAATAAAGTTAACAAAATGATACGTCAAGCCAAACAAGCGCACTACAAAAAGTGCTGGATGAAAACCAAAATAACTAAAAACTATCTGGAAAGTGTTTACAGAGTTTGGTGCAGGCAAATGTAAGAGTAAAACTGAAATTTTATCCCTCAATTATGAGGGCATTTATACCAATAATCCAACTGACATCTCAAATATTTTTAATGACTTTTTCGTTCAAATTGCTGAAAAACTTAAAGAACCCACAACTTCATCTGATCATCTGGAACTCAAACATTTTTGTGCTTAAAAACTATCAAACAATATAAAGTTTGAAATTCCTGAAACGAGTCCAGAATTTGTGTTGAAATATATTTAAAAAATGGATGATTGTAAAGCTACAGGACTTGATATGATTGGACCAAGGCTACTAAAGGTAGCTGCACCTGCAATTGCAGAGAGTATAGCTTTCATTTGCAATGAAAGTATTAAGTCTAATAAATTTCCACAAAATGGAAAACTGCCAAGGTTACACCACTGCATAAAGCAGGAACAAAAGATGATGTAAAAAAATAACTACAGACCCATCTCTATCCTTCCTTGTCTCTCCAGATTACTAGAAAAACATGTACATGATTCTTTTCTCAACTATTTGAACACTTATGATCTTAATAATAGTAATCAGTCTGGCTTTTGATAGAATCACTGCTGTGAAACTGCACTGGTATCTTTGATTGATAAATGGCTGAAAGCATTAGATTAAGGAGAAATGGTAGGCACTGTTATGGTCGATTTTCGTAAAGCTTTTGATCTTGTAGACCATGAAATTGTGCTTGAAAAACTGAAAATCTATCAATGCAGTGAAAACTTCATAAACTGGTTTACTTCTTACTTAACCAATAGAGTGCAAAATGTATTCTTTAAATGGTCAACTTTCTGAAAGTAAAAATATTAATTGTGGAGTACCACAGGGCTCTATTCTTGGACTTCTGTTATTCATTCTTTCTATCAACGACCTACCTCTTAAGATAATGGAACTTTAATTTCTTCCACTGACTTCTATGCAGATGATACTACACTGTCTGAGATGGGTAAAACCAAAACTGAACTTGAAAATAACTTACAAGATGCTCTCAATAGACTTCAAGTATGGTGCAAGGAAAACAGTATGATCATAAATACAGAAAAAACGAAAGCTCTACTAGTTTCAACGCAACAAAAACGAGCAAGTCTAGATAGTGACAAACTCCAGGTTCTGTTCGACAATGTGAGCCTTAATATGACCTATCAGGATAAAATTCTTGCTGTATTCATATATAACAATCTTACTTGGTCTATTCACATTAAACAAGTTTCAAAAAATGGTTAATTCTTATCTTTGGCTACTGAGGAAAATCAAAACATACATTCCTCTTCAGTATAGGGTCATCTTTTATAAAAGTTGTATTCAGCCATATCCGGACTATTGTAATGTAATTTGGGGTAATACCTCTAATTCAAACATAACAACACTTTTAAGACTCCAAAAGAGGGCTTGCTATCTAATTCAAGATCAATGTATAGACAATTTCCAGGATGCAATGAATAATATAAAGATTTTAACAATACGTGAAAGAATATTTCTTAGAAAGGCCAAACTGATGTATAAAGTATCCAGAAAAGCAATTCCTGTCCATCTAAGCAATATCTTTCACCAAAGAGATGCTGATGGTACTCCAAATTTAAGGCCCATAAGAAGTAAAAATTAAATTATACCAAGGCCAGAGAAGGAATTGTTTAAAAAAAGTTTTTAATTTACTGGTCCACTGGTATGGAACAACATTCCCAGTGACTTGAGGCAGACTCCTAGTATTTCTTCTTTTCATAATCAATGTCTCAAATGGATGAAATCTTCAGACAATTGGACAGTTCTAGTACAATAAATACTGCCTGCTTTTCTGTAATTTTGCATCACTTTCACAGTTGAATTTTTCAATGCAGGATGATATTTTATTTTTTACATATGTTTTTGTGTTCACAGATGCCTGTGCATGTATTCCAGGTTTGATACTTTGACTTTTAAATTCACTTAATTATTTAGTGTCAAGCCAGATTCTTCACATCTTGTTGTATATACTGTATATATTGTACATAACAGATAGAAGGCCTCAAGGTAGATTAGTTCTGTAACTAATCGAGTTACCTTCTCCAAATAAAGTCTTTATTATTATAATAATAATAATAATATCATTATTATTATTATTATTATTATTATTATTATTATTATTATTATTTTCAGTACTTGTGGGAAAATGCAGAGATTTACAAGTGATATGTCAGTGGACATTCAAAAATATTTCTTTAAAAGAATGGTTAGTTATCTTGGAAGAAACCATTCTCAGATATACCACTATGCATTGTCATTTTCTGTGTTGCTGTTTAGGTTACATTATGCAGCACTTGCATACGAGTCATTCCCTTGGCTTAAACAGGGTTAGGCCATTACAGTGTCTGAACTATCCTGTCTGAACATCTACTGATTCTGTTGAAATGAGCAATGCCATTTGCCTGCTAGTGCAAAGGTATTAATACTGAGTCAGGTGTTAATTTTTCATACCATTTCAGTATATATCTGATTTCACAAAAGATTTATATTTTCTTGTTGGAATCTGCATGGACATTTTTCATTACCATCCTGCCTTGCAGGCTTGGAGCCACATAATAATCAACACCATTAGTCCATCTGTCAGCAGTTTGGTTTCCAAAAGATGACTTTACAGGTAATCAGGATTTCAGCCACATTTTATGTGCACCTTTATGCTGATGGTAACCTCCCTGGGCCAATAAGCTGTAGTTACACCTTAATTGATGTTACCCCTACACCTTCATTGCTCAATTACACCTTTGACAGGTTCATTTGGATTGCAAAATGACTTGTTAAGTCTAATATAACTGATAGTTAAGATAGCATGTACAAAATATGGCTCTTATTCTGCACTAGACTGAAGACCTACATGTACTACATTCACAAATTTTATGCATATTTATGGTATAATGGGCTCTGACAGTTTGATAACCAAACTGCTGCTACATTTACCACTATACCTTGAATAATTTCTTAGTGGAATACTGCTTGGACAAGTCTGAATACAGTTTGAGAATTATTAGATTTTTAACTAATTTTTGCATGCAGCTTTATTAATGAACCAATCTTGGCAGAAGTTCAACATAATGTTCACTTTGGCATTGTTTGCAGCCCATCAATCCACACCATAATTTAGGGTCACTGTTTAAATTGTTTAACTCTACTGGTCATACATTAAAAGAGTTTATGGGATCACATGTTGTCCATCATCGATCTGTATGTTAGTACAAATTTGCTTACATGAATTTGATGTATAGAGGATCTCAAAATGAGTAATGATTTAATTTGAATTTTTGAAACAAGTTGAATAATATCCAGCTTTTGCGAGTCTTGGCTAGACATTATTTAATGAGTTTCATAAATTTAATATTAAATCATTACCCATTTGAGATTCTTTTTATCACATAGTTTTTATTTCCTTGGAAATTATTTAGATAGAAAGAAGAATGAATAATTTCATTCATTCTATCAGACACTGTACCTCTCATTTGTTGTGCATAAAAAATAGACCCAAAGTAGAAATAGTAAATGTAGATTACACATTTTTGCTAACTATACATCAAAGAATAAGCGGCCATCCAAATAAACAGAACATTTTACAAAGACAAAATCATTTCTTCGAACACAAAATGTCCAATGTGTGTGATGTCACATTGTCTGATATGGTGCATAGTACTGGTTTGAGTTGGCCTACACAACGTAATGCCAGTGTTTACCTTGAAATTCCACCTCACAACTAATATTACATTGTTGCAATATTTTTGTGAAAAGAAGATTACTGGATGCAGAAATACACATATTTACTGTAACGTAGTTGTGACCGGATATTTGCAGTATTTAATTTGGAACATTAGTCTGTACAGAAGACGTAAACAAATATCTTTTTGAGTCAACTTGCATTGCATATTTGCTGCATAAATATGCTGTGGTTGGATAAAGTTCTGTCAGTTGGGGAAACTGGTTTATGTCTACATTTTTCATTGAGCAAAGGTGAGCTTATTTGCTTCTGTAAGTTCACATTTAAACCATATATATGTATATAGGGTGAATTCCATGTTACAGATGTACTGCCCCTCCACACCCCACACCCCTGCTATCAATGGAGCAATACCCATAGTTTTATTTCTTGTTATTGTTCTTGTCTTGGGGGGGGGGTAGCCATTTTTCACGTTATGATATGTTATACATGACATAACCAACCCCTGTGGGGGTAATATGGCCATATTAAAAAAGATGAGACCATTTTCCTCCAATTCCCTTTTGTGAGTAAATAAAAAAATGGCATCCAAAAATGTTCATTGAAAACAAAAAATTCCAGAAGGCAGGGTTAAAAAACTTTTCCTATGATTGCAGCCAATCAGTAAAGACGATACTGAACAATAATTTCATGATCTTATTTGGACCAATCAGAATCACATAAAGTGATCTGTTAATGTGTGGTAATATAAAAAATATGAAACTGCACAAAATATAGGAAAACTATACTATGTGATAATAAACAATAATCTACACATATTAATTACATCGGATTGGCAAAACTTGCTACAACTCTATACATTGTATTTCTTTTCCAATTTTCATTTGACTTGATAAACACATGTAGACTTGTATCATCAAGATCTCTGGTGAATACATGATACACTGATGAAGTTCTCTTGCATCTGATTGGATGAATTTCTTGGCAGTCAAGATTATTGTTATTTCTGATTCAGTTTTAATTGGACTTGGTAAATAGGCTAATATTATGTTGGATGATTACTTAGTAAAAATTTGTTATCAGTATTGTTCATTAATCATTTCCCTTCATTTATACTTTTCACCTATTGTATGTACTTATAACCTGCACAAAATTTTCCAGGCAGACTTAAGGCAGATTTCAGACGAGTTTTTTAAGCGTTTTCTGTCTAAACCATAACTGCTCATATTAAGGGAGCTTAGGCAAATTTCAAGCAGAATTCAGGTGGATTCAGGATGGAATTCTGGCCAAAATATGCAGATTAGTTATTCTAAGATTCAACTTAAATAAAAAGAATCCATCTAAGATTTCTGCCTGAAATCCTGTGCAACATTTTCCAGGCGGACTTAAGGCAGATTTCAGATGGGATTTTTCAGCGTTTTCTGCCTAAACCATAAACTTCAAGAAGCTTAGATGAATTTCAAGCAGACTTTACATAAATTTCTGGCTGAATTGTAGGCAAAACATGCAAATTAGTTGTCCTAAGAATCCACTTAAACAAAAAATTCCATCCAAGATTTCCGCCTGAAATAAAAATCCACCTGAAAAAAATCCTGCATGAGATTTCCACCTGAAATAAAAATCCACCTAAGGTTTCTGTCTAATAAAAAGCTTCCTGAAATGTCCACATAAAAATCATCCAATAAAAAATCAGCTTCAGATTTCTATTAAACAGCCTAATGATGCTTAGAAATGATTAGGAATCAATGATAAATACTGACAATAATTTTTAAAATGGATCATAAATTTTATTTTGACGGACATTATGAAATAAGATTAAGGTTTTTCTTGTCTTCATTTTCTTTTTTGCATACAAACCCTGTTCCATGATGGCATCATTTATGTCATTTTGATTTCACTTACATTTTGAGTAAAACTGTCACTGAAATTCTGGTGAGATTTCACAAAAACCTTGACCAAAACTTTCACTGACATTTTGGTGTGATCTCATTAACATTTCATTGAAAGTTTGGTTAGAGTTTACTAAACTTTTGGTGAGATTTCTCTAAAAGTTTTGACCATTATATAGTATTTTACTGAAGTTTCAATAATTTTTCAGAGACATTTCAAAAGATTTCAAATAAATAATGAATATGAAATAAATAGGTGTTTAATGTAATTAAATGATGTTTGCACAAAGAATGGATTCCAGTCAAGGCCTGTTATGTGGGTCAGTTCAAAGTCAGTTCAGTGGACACACGCACTAGTTGGATTGGCTATCAGCTAATCAGAGACAAGGGTCTGCTGTGCTGAGGCAGCTGACACTGGTCATTCACTTTACAAGTGATCAGTGTTGAGAGTGGACAGTTTGTTTCATATTATATTCTCTTCTTGGTTCACGAACTGTTTGCTGTTGGAACTTGACATTCTTTCAGGACTCAGTCATAAGCTATACTGGAAATATGCTGATCTAGTTCGAATTTCTAGGCATGACACTAGAATTTGATTTATTGGGATTACAGTGCAACAACGACTGTCGACTCGCCTGTCATTAAAGTGGATGTCGTGTAGCATCTTCTGCTGCAAAAACCTATTGTTCTGCTGAGCAATTGCTAAGTTGGAAAAACTGTTTGCCGTGTGTATATCACCCTATTCTTCTGTGGGCAATTGTTGACTTTGGTATATCATGGAAAATTCGCAGCAGCTTTCCTCTTCTCGTGGGTGCTGCGGTTGTAGAGCAAAAAAACCCAGACAACAATGGGATGCTCAGTCGCCAAAAAATTGGTCAGTGGGGAAACTTCTTCAAAAAATATGTGAAATTAACATTGTGCCGGCTTCTCTAAAGAAGGCTCAACTTGTGCAGATCTATGAAGAAAATTTGAAGCTAATTCAAGATGGCAGCCGTTAGGCCCCTGGATTCTGACTCACCCGCATGGGAGGGTTTGCAGCAGCTCGGGATGACGTCAGTACCCACAGAATCGCCCTCTTACCTAGACGAGACTGGGCTTGGTATTTCTGCCAGCCAGCCAGCGACGAGTCTTCGGCAATCTACATATGCAGCTAATTCAGTCCATCCATCGCCACGCTCAGCTTTGAGAACCAGTCAACATAGTGCGCAGCCGCAAGCAATAGGAATGCCTTGTTTCATGCCCACGGTAAGGGGAGCTCCTAGCACCGGAGACATTTATCAACAACAACAACTAATACACCATGTTCCTGAGAAGGATACTGTTCTATTGGAAGCAGTATCATCTCTCCAAGCGGCTGTGATAAAAATGCAAACCCAGTTAAATATGTCCAACAATACGGGATATCCGTGTACTGAGACACAGGCGCATACCCTCGCAACAGCGATGTCTGCCACGGAAACCAGGTTTGGCATCGCTTCAGCTGTCACAGAGTTTTCTGACCATGGCGTGCCTATTTCTACCCTACTGGATATTGACCCCGTCAGCTCACAATTGCTGAAAGAGATTATTGCAGGTAAATACGTGAATTTATCTTTACTTCTAATGCCACATGAATTTGAAGATCAAACATCCATTCAGTCAGGTCAGTGGGGCATGAAGTTGGTGGGAAAATTTTCTGGTCAAATTTCTAATAGTACACAAGTCTGCTACCATAGGCTGTCTAAGAACTTGACTATTAGCGAGTTCATACTGGCGTTTAGTCGGTACAAGGCGATTATGTGTGATGCCTTCCCTTCCAGAACTCAAGAATTGGATCTATATCAGAAAGAGATGATAAAAATGCATGCCCTAACAAAAGGAAGCCCAGCTTTTTATGAGTACCACAAAGAGTTTGCATGAAAAGCAGCCATTTACTGCAGCTCCATGAACATTAAAGTAGATTGGAGTAGAGTTGATCCCAAGCTACAAACATATGTCTTATCTGCTTACAAAGTTGTTCCATGCCATCATTGCCGGAGTTTTGCTCACGATTCAGACTTCCGTCACCTCGCTGTGCGGACAGCAATTAGTCAGCCAAGACAAAGTCCATCAGTGAATAGTCAGATTACAGTAGATAGACAAGGTCGGAGAAGGATATTACACTTAGGGAAAGAAATATGTAATAATTTCAATGGAACAAATGGCTGTTTCCAAGCAGATTATAGTAATGCTCACGTGTGCTTGACTTGCAAAAAAATACATCCATAGCTCAAGTGCAACCTGATGGCAAAGTAGATGCTGCCACCTTAAAAAACCTCAATGACTAAATCAGGATATAGCATTAGAAACATTTCAGGCAACCACACCCATCAACATCACTAGACTCCAAGAAGAATTGCAACACCATCCTGATAAAGAGTTTGTTGACTATCTTATAAATGGTCTCTGCTATGGTTTTCATACAGGACTTTCTCATCAGTCTACATCTTCATTTGAGTGCAAAAATTTGGTATCAGTGACATCACAACCTGATGTGGTTGATGTATTGCTTGAGTATGACCTCTCCAACAACTACCTCATAGGCCCCTTTGAAAGTCCACCATTTCCTGTATTCTGGATTAGCCCCCTGGGTGTAGTACAAAGCAAATCTTCGGGCAAGTACAGACTTATAGTAGATCTGTCGGCACCTCACAGTTCACTCGAGCATGAAAGTATCAATGCCTTAATCAGCAAAGATGATTTTTCTCTCTCGTACATAAACATAGATGATGCTATTTATATTCTGGTGCAGTTAGGAATGGGTGCTAATATGTGTAAGACAGATATTACCGATGCATTCAAGCTAATTCCCATACTCCCATCATTGTGGCCTCCGTATGGTGTCAAGTGGAGGAACAAATATTATTTCTACACCAAGTTAGTATTTGGTAGTAGAAGTAGTCCTAAGATTTTTGATACACTGTCCAGAGTGATTTCGTGGATAGCTCAACATAATTATGGTATATCACATTTCTTGCATTCACTGGATGATTTTTTTGTCCATTGATGAGCCTGATTTTCCAGCGGAAAGAACTATGGCATTAATCACATTGATTTTCAATAGGTTATCTATTCCAATTGCTCCCCACAAGACTTTAGGACCATCACCAGTCATGGAATACTTGGATATAATTCTAGACTCAGAAAAAATGGAAGCTAGATTGCCACAAGATAAGCTGAGCAGGTTAGCTGCACTGATCAAAGCTTTCCAGCAAAGGAAATTTTGCACGAAGAGGGAATTACTGAGTCTTTTGGGCCATTTACATTATGCATGTCGTGTGGTCGCCCCCGGTCGGTCTTTCACATCGTATCTAATATCCTTGTCAACAACTGTCACTGAATTGAATCATCATGTAAAAATAAGTAGCGAATGTAGACTGGATCTAAGGATGTGGAGTGACTTTATGGCGCAATGGAATGGAATTTCTTTCTTCTTGGACTCTAATGTTACCCTTGCTACAGAATTTGAGCTCTTTACTGATGCTGCATCAACTCTTGGATTTGACAGTTTTTTCCAAGGCAGATGGTTTCAAGGATCGTGGCCAGACAATTTAGACATACTAGGCACAGACAAGTTGTCTATGGCCCTGCTGGAGATATACCCCATTGTAGTCTCAGCCCATATATGGGGCCATTTGTGGCAGAGAAAACGAATTTTGTTCCATTGTGACAATATCAGTACAGTTGAGATAATTAGGAAACGTCGATCCAAGTCTCCCATGATAATGAAATTGCATAGGTGTTTAACATGGATATCAGCTCAATATTGTTGCGAAATTCTAGCCGCATATGTCCCAGGGAAAGATAACCTCATTGCAGATGCTCTCTCTCGTTTTCAGATGGACAAATTCTGGCATCTGGCTCCAGCTGCAGAGAAAACTCCTCACCCATGCCCAGTCTTAGAGGAACTGATACTCTACTAAACAAAACTGTGGACCTTTTACTACAAGCAGCACATAGCCCATGGACACAATTGGTCTATTTATCGGGTTGGAAAGCCTTCAGTCATTTTTTGTTCATGTCGGGTCACTGAGATCATAGGTGTGATCAACCTTCAGTACCAATTGATGAGAATACCCTTGTTGATTTGTGGCATATTGCTTCAAGATTATTCATATTCGATATGCATCTATCAAGCTATATTTGTGTGGTGTGAAGTATTTCTGTGTCAAATGGGGCATATATCACCCCCTCGATGGCCCTTCGTATTCGTGCTGTCCAAGATTGCAAATGGTGTTGCAGGGTGTGAAGAAATCACAGAATAATGGCCCTAACACAAGGTTACCCATCACCTTCAATATATTGGTGCGCATGTGTAGTTTGCTTCAGAAAGGTTTCTTTGGTCCATGGGTGGATGGTATGCTGCTTGCTGCATCTTCATTAGCTTTCTTTGCCTTTTAACATTGTGGCGAATTTATGGTGACGGCAACTACGGATATGTAATACTTGCGGATCAGTGACTTTATTATTGCTGGTGCTAATTCTAATGGGACTTTAGTGTTGAGAGCATCAAAGTCTGATCAATTCCGTTATGGTGTGCAGATCAGACTTTTTGCAGTGCATAACTGTACTTGCCCCTTAAGGGCTTTGCACAACTATATAGAGCTCCGTGGCAGGGTGGGCTGTCTTAGGCCTTCTGACCCGCTATTTACTACAGATGGTATTAATCCACTTTCTAGATCAGTGTTTTTGGAGAAGTTACATCTGCTCCTGCAGGTACTAGGCTATCCACAACATAAATTCAATGGGCACTCCTTTCGGATAGGGGCCGCCACTACCGCAGCTGATGCTGGGATCGAGGACCACCTTATTAAAACACTAGGCCGTTGGACTTCAGATTCTTATTTACGTTACATCAGAACCTCAAATGATGCCATTTTTCATGCACAGCAGGCCATGTGTTGATCTACCCGTTCATAGACAAGTGCTGCCATATGAGCAGTTTTGTCTGCATGTTATATTTCGTGCTTATTTTAACAGAACTGCAGGTTGTTCTTGTCCATACATATCCGTTCCTTGGGGCTCTCCGCTGCATACTACTGCAGTTCCATTCTCGGCATGCAGCATCGTTTGGGCATTCTGTCCCCAATCCACTCAACTTACAGACATAACAAGTTATGGCGACTCTGCCTCAATACAGCGGCAATTCTGCCTTAACAGTTAAGTCAGTCAGTCAAACATCGGCAATTCTGCCTTGACATCAGTCATACTGGCAATTCTGCCTCATAGATAGGGCATGTTGTCCATTTGGCCCTGACATCAGTCATACTGGCGATTCTGCCTCATAGATAGTGCTTCAGGCATACTGGCGATTCCGCCTTATAGGTAGTGCATGTTGGCTATTCGGCCCTGACAGCAGTCATACTGGCGATTCTGCCTCATAAATACTGCATGCTTCAATTCCATCTTACACATTAACCTCATGTAGTGGAGGGTGAGACCCAAGGAATACCAAAGATGTATAATTATGTACTGTTTTATGATGCTAAATAGTGTTATTAAAGAGTTGATATTACATTCTTATTAGTTCTTCTTATGCTACATGTATCATATATGCAGTTCACCTGTCAGTCAATCCAGCTATCAATACAGGAGTGTCGGGTGAATTGGCGATTTCACCTATGGTCCACCTGTCCATCATTCCATCTAGTTTTATATTGTGTAAACAGGGTTTTATTAACCAGGGTAATATTTCAATGTACATGAAACAAAATTGTAAAGCTGTTATAATTATGACATCCAAGAGATATGGGAGTTGTACTGCAGACTTGGCTTCTGAATGTACAATCTATGATGCTGTTGTGGTCGCTTGAATGAATCCTTGTTCCATAAGCAAGCATGACAAACATTTATCATGCTATAATTACTCCTATTTTAATCTGAATTCTAACACCACTAGAATATTTTGATATCATAAGCAATAATACCACTCACGATATTGAAGGATGATTCTACTTGTGGGCCAAGAAAACTCCACAAAGATATGACTATCTTTGATAGACATGGGTATCTGGCAACAATATCGACAATTCCCCACCAGTGATATATATGTTTTCCCTCCTTAAATTCTTGAAGTGAATCAGTTTGGAGTTATATAACTTCAAGATCATCCTGGTTCAATTCTGTATCATATTTAACATGTTAGTCGCTACTGTAAAGCTGTTAATTATAGTTCAGATCTTTATGGCACAAATCGCAAACTGCTTGTCCTGGCATTCAGTTTTCATACAAATTGACCAATCACATGTCTATTGGCTTTGCATTCAAGCTATTCTCATTGGCACACATTTTTCAAATGGTTATTCAAACTAGTGCCCCGCTCAAAAATTTGAAACGCCATGTTTGGCAAGCATGCTCATTTTTCAGTCAGTTTCTGTTAAGTGAAGATTCATTGGGCAAGTACCAACTTTTGATCAATCAGAAAGCTCTTTACAGTGATCATCTGATAAATAATATACAGAACAAATACTGATTAAAAGAATGATTGTGAATGAGACCGGACAGAGCATTTAAAAAAAAAACAACCAAAAAACCCAGTTTTGGAGATGATATAAAAAAAGGTCCATATCAAGGAAAATCAGATTCAGGTCAGGAGAAAAGCGAAATTCTGCTTTAAAATGGAAAACAAGAAAATAATCTTGTTTGAAGGCAGTTACATCCAATTCAAGTTAAATTAAATATTTGAAAAAGAAAAATAACAAGGAAAGATGTAGAAAGAAGTTATTGTTCCCAAAATGAACAAATTACAAATGACAGCTATCAGAAACAGGAAATATAAATGTTGCTGAAAATCATTAAATTGTACAAGAAACAGAATAAGAAACAGAAAATAAATTATATTAAAATAGAATAAAGGTTTGCTTTTTTATATCAGTAAAGTAATATTTCTTATTGATATTTATATTGAAATGTCAGTGATATTACAATCACAAAATATCACTATGTTTTCAGAAATTTGAGTGAATGTCACTGAAATTTCACTGCGATTTCACAGAAAATTTCAATTACATTTTCACTGGAGTATGATTGATTTAGAGCATATTTTAATAGGAAGCACAAAAAATTATTCTTCAGAATATTACATCAGATCAAGTCGAAAATCCACCCTGCACCAAATTTTCTAAGACCAAAGAGTCATCTGTGCTTGTAGTTCTTTTGATAAAGTTCAAAATTAATGCCTAACATTTCTGCTAAAATCAGTCTAAGTCCAAAATCCTTCTTACAGTAGGAAAATGAACTGAACAATCGGAACATCTCCATCTAACAGTTACCCTTTAGGAGGAATATGAGAAAAAGTATGATTAACTATTAGATGGATTCAGTCTGTCACCTTAGCCGTATTCCCAGTCCGCCTAAAGTCCATCTGAAATTCAGGGGTTTTAAGTGGAATACACCCTGAATCCACCTAAACTCCAGGCAGAATCTGCCTAAAAATTTTGTGTGGGTAGTCAAGTCAAAGTGCAAACAACAAAGATCTTTATCTCCCATAGCATAATAAACTGGAAGACAAAGGTATTTGTTCTGCTGATTAGTCCTAACAAACTACACAGACTCTGATCTACCAGTGCATTATGTGATGGCAGATCTAGGTCTGTGCAGTTTGCATTTGGACTCTACTTATGAGCATGTATATACAGTACTCAATTCGTGATTACCGCATCAGTATCATTGATACTGTTACGAATTTACAAATACAGTGTGACCCCGCTATAACACTGTAGTTGAGAGCCATAGAACCCAACCATGTTATAGACCGAACCATGTTTTAAGCAACCAGGTCAGTTAGCTGAAGAAAATAATGCATGTACCCCCCCAAAAATTGCAGGGGGATTAGGTAATAAATGCGGGCACAAAAATACATGCTTCATTGGCACAGTTATCATCTTAAATCAATGCATATTAAATGAGAAATACACCTGTAGTGAAAACAGATATATAATATTTTACTTTATTCAGAGAACCACGCATTGGTACATATATGGATATACTGTTTACATATACATGTCTAATGTATAGCATGATTAGAGTATCAACACCATTTACTCACCCACAAATCTCATCAAATACATTGAATCCACAATACAATTAATTCCATCAAACATTATGCTCACACAGAGATTTAAAATATTCAGTAATTTTGTCACATGTCATATGGGTCTGAATTCAGTAGAGAAAAATAGCACAATCACACAACAAATGATGAAGCACATTTGCTTTTCAGTATGTCCAAAGTCAGTTAAAGTTAGTTTGCATTTTATGCCGCTGTTGGTAGCATTCATAAGCATAAGCATTTTTCCTGCAAAAAGGAAACTTTCGCAGTACAGTAAACATGTTCCAGTCATGGAAAATGAAACAATCCATCAGATTCCATTACTTTTATTTAAGTTTGGTACTGACTTCCTTTGAAGAGAGGTTCTTTGTTTTTATTGAAGATTTTAGTCAGCTTTCTTTGATGAAGGGTGCATGCATTATTGAAGTCCACTAAAGGACAGATTTGGAGAACCAAACAAATGCCCATTTCTTATTGTGGTGGCAACATCAAAAATAATTGTATTGCATGATTGGGACTAATTTTTTTTTTCCATTTGTTTAATACGTTTTCATAACAATCGATGCTTCAAAGGTAATCTGTTTTCTTTGAATTTCAGTAAACTATTTTATCTGGGTGCATTTTTAGAAAAGGAATTGGCTGTCATCTGGTCAGTTGTAGTTACTGTTCCTATTGAATAGAGCAACAAGTAAGATCTTGGGTTTTGCAGCTTCCTTTCATGGGGCCTCTGAATTTCTCCACTCCAAACCAATGGTTGTATATACAAGTATAAACAGCCAACAATGTCACCAACGACAAAAATTGCCAGATGGTATATTTTGCCGCCAATAAGGAAAATAATCGCAATTTGCAACATTGGCGAAGCCCTGTGTGATCCCTGAATAAACTTTTTAGATGTATTTTTTGTACTTTTAAGAAGGAAAAACTAGTTTCTCGTGTACGAGAAAAATAGATATAAAATTTCAGGAGCCATGCCACAATCATCTTGTATTATTCATACACAATCTCTTCCCCACAATAATAATAATAAATAATCAACTTTTTATGGGGTTTTTTTTGTACTTTCAAGAAAGAAATTTTTTTTGGGGGGAACAAGAAAATATGTGTATAAGGAATTTTGGGAGCCATGCCACGACCGTGTTACATCCAAATTCATGTTATAATGGAGCGTGCTATAGCGGGGTCACACTGTATACTAGTTTCAAGTCCAGATAGGTATTTTGAGACTCTGTTAAGATGTTTTTCCAAAGAATGTTCTGTATGATTTATATCATGTACAACCATCGATGTATTTTATGATGTCTGCAATCTTTGTTTTGTAGGCATTTTATGTATTGAAGGCACCTCCAGTATAACACATCCACATGGTGCATGTTCTAATTTTCTTGCACCACCAACTCATTTGGAGGCCAGTGTTAACAGTTATGTGTCTGATACAACAATTTTAGTGTTTGGTCTTGCATTTGTAATTAAAAGTGTAATACTATAATTAACATTCAATATTTGTCTTGAATCTCAATATTTTAACGATATTTATTATTTATTGAGTCTTAAATACCTGTTAGCAATATGTACTGTTTTGGTGGAGTGTTACATTGTGTGGTGCAACCGAAGGTTATAAATACTGGTGTCATGCACACCAGTCAGTTTCCCTTCAAGCGGCATGGGCTTCATATGCAAATACAATATATACTATATAATCGGATTCCAAAAGTGATGGGGAATGTTATCATTCTATAAACAGAAATTAATTGAAAAAGAAATCATATTAGAAAATATACATTCATTTCTGCAATATAAATATGTAGTAAATTTCTGTAAAAAAAATAAAGCAAGGATATAGAGACAGCCAGGAAAACAGTGCAATTTGAATAACTTCATCTCTCAGAGGTAGTCATAGTAATCTGAGATTGGTATAAGCTTTTGGTGGATGCACAAAGAACAGATCCTTTTAAACTTATAGGTGTTGAAAATGACACTTAATTTTCCACCATGAATTAAATATATGCACTTTTAATTATTATAGTTATTCCTTCTTTTGTTATGAAAAAAAATGAGGTATAATTATTCAGTTTTATTTGCCCTTACTATTACTTATGTTGCTGTTAGTGATGACACATGATGGTCTTGGTGGTGTCAGTGAAGTTATTAATGATGTAATAATGACCAAGGATCTGAGAGCAGTTCAGAATGACCACTATCAGCATCCAAGATCTTTCTGTAGCATGCAGCTGAAAAGGAGGCTGTTTCAACTGATGCAAGACGCTGTATTCTGAAGACTCATTTAAAGTCACTGCTTTTATGTTTATGGAAATAATGATAATGGATGCCAACAAATATACCTGCTATTAATGCAGTTCAGCTTAAGAGACTTTTAACAATAATTTGATAATTATATTTCTAAGACTGGTTTGTAAAATGATAATGAGGTTTATTAAGTCTTATGAATAAAGAGGTTTTTGTTGAGGAAAAGTTGGTATGGAAATTTACTAATAATGCATTTTGGTCTCTGTGTTGAAGAACTCAATGGATCTGAGGGACACCGGTTAATGTATCTAAATATCAGAATTTCTTTAAAATTTAAATATGTGCAAGAAAAAGATTTTGTTTTCTGAAGATCATATTTCTTGTAAAAAGCATGTCCAAATTCATACATTGATTTGCAGAAATTTTTTGATGAAAACTTTATCTCATTTGTAATTCTTGTGTAATTTGATGAAAAATTGATATATTTAGTCCAGCCAAGCTTGACAGTAGTACTGCCATATTAAAGTGAATCAGATGTTTGTTGTTTATATGATATCTCAATATTTTGTGCATTATTTTAAAGGCTTTTCATATATTTGGTGCCATTACTAATAAATTATTTGACATGTACATTTGTAGCTTATGATCAAAAGAAATATAATGATCTAGTATCCTTTCCTCATGAAACACTTCCAAATTTAATTACTAAGAGGAGAATAACCTATGACCATCAACAGAAATCCTGAGATACTCAATGGTCAATCCAGACTGACTGGATTTTGTGATTCAAACCTGCAACCTTCTGGTCAGTTGTCAGTACCTTATATACTGAGTCACTGCAGCTTTCTTGGATGTTGATCTCTGGAGTGTTTAAGTTATGACTACAAGGGGAGGGGGTACAAAAAAAGACCCAGGAATCAATGCTGACTGCACAGATTAACTCCTCTTGTAATGCCAATTAAGTGTATAATTTTAAGGGAGGGGCTATCAGCAGTGTCTGAGGTATGAATTATGGCCTAATCCATGTGGGATGGGAAAGATGTAGAGGATAAATGACTTGTACCTTTTATACAGAGAAAGTGATCTCATTTATATGGTCTAGAAGAGAAGATAAATCTCATAACATTAATAGACAGTGCAGCAGCAATGTGCTCCAAGCATTTTATTCACCTTTATAAATTCAGTAAGTGTAAGTGTGAATTTGAATCTACAAGCTGATTTGCATCAACTACCCAGGTGAGCAATATCAGAACCACTGGGTCCTCTTGTTTAATGTACTGTTGTATCCTTATTTTTGGGGATTCACTAGAAAGTATAAACTGTTTCATTGTTAACTCATTCACAGGTTGGAGAGAGTAATAGACGACATAGATAACATCAAGGAATCAGTAAAGCCACTGAAAGATCTCGCCAAATGGAAAGAGAAAATAACAGAGGACCTAGATAATATCAAAGAATTGGTGAAGCCACTGGAAAATCTGGCAAAATGGATGGATTCTGCAGGTGTTGTTTCACCACCTTTGAGCTCGTAAGTACCAGGTGTGAGAGAAAGACTAATGGATGAAATATTGGAATAGTACATTGAGATTTAAACCAGTTACTTGCTTCAGTATGACTATTAAAAATCACTGTGTTTATAAATGTGATACTAACTACTCATACACTCTAACATCACCTGAATTACTTATGCATTACTGGAGTAAAATCTGCTATTGTTCATGATGTCAGAAACTAAAAGTATTGAGATCTTGAAAAAAATGAGCTGAATGACTTAGAGTTGTATAGTTCTTCTAAACTTTCATTGAAATTTGATTGAACTACCAGTGAAATTTGACCGAAATAGTGAAATTTCAGAGTGACTTTATATAGTATTTTACTGAAGTTTCAGTAATTTCTTGCAGATATTTCAAAAGGTTTCAAATGAAGTAACATATGAATTGTATAGCAATTTATTAACAACTATAATGTTTCTGTATAAGCAAACCAACATTATACAAGTGTTATATGACATCCATGAGATATGGGAGCTGTCCTGCAGACTCGACTCTTGAATGTACAAACTGTGATGCTGTTATGATCGATTGAATGAGTCCATGATCCATAAGCAACTGTGACAAATATATATCATGATATAATTACTCTGATTTTACTCAGAATTCTAACACAGCTAGAATATTTTGGTAATATAAACAATAATATCACACATGACATTGAAAGGTGATTCTATTTGTGGGCCATGAAAACTCAGCAAAGATATGACCCATCTTTGATAGACATGGGTATCTGGTGACAGTATCATCACTTCCCCAACAGTGATCTATATGTTGTCCCCCTTAACTTCTAGAAGTGAATCAGTTTGCAGTTATATAAATTGTCATTCAACACATTAGCTGCAAATGTAGTAATAGCTCAAACCCTTATGGAAAAATTGAAAAATGCTAGTCCTGGCATTCAGTTTTACAGATTGACCAATTGCATTTTCATTGACTTTGCATTCAAGCATTTTTCTAACCATTATTCAAACTTGTGTCCTGCTGGAAAATTTGAAATGCCAAGTTTGCCATGCATGTTCATTCCCATCAGTTTCCGTTACATGATTCATTGGGCAAGTACACACTTTTGACCATTGAGAAAGCTCTTTACAGAGATCATCTGCTAAATAATATACAGAACGAATATTATTATAAGGACCATTGCAGAATGGGACTGAACACACCATTTTTTAAAAAAAACGTTTCAGAGACAATAAAAAAAATATTACAAAATGGTCCATATCAAGGAAAATTGGATTCAGGTCAGGAGAAAAGTGGAACTCTGCTTTAAAACAGAAAACAATTTTGTTGTCTGAGAGCAGTTAAATCCAATTCAAGTTGAACAAAATGAATGAAAAAATGGAAAAATAACAAGGAAGGATGTGGAAAGAAGTTATTAATCCCAAAATTAAAAATAAATTTAGAGCTTTCAGAAACAGGAAATATGTTTTGCTGAAAATAGTTCAAAATGTTAATGAAACAAAAAAGAAATTATATTAAAATGGAATAAGGATTTTTTTTAATGTGCCAGTGCTTTCTGCAATCTGTTGCAGTTCAGCCCAGAAGAGATAGTTGCTGTTATGCATAATGTAGCTAGGTCCATTCAAGCAATTACCATTTTCTAGGTGAATGGGATTTAAAAGATAAGTATTTACGAGTGAATTAAGACATTTAAGCTCACAATGGAGATGTCCAGGAAAAGGAAAGTTAATTCTTTGAATATGATCGTAATTTCGAGTGATGTTAAAGAGGCTAAAGCTATGCTATGGGGACAATTTAACTCATTTGATGATGTTCAGTTCTGGATCAAACTTGATGAGGACTGCCACATTGTTGAATGTAAGATTGATGCTGACATCATCCAGTTCTTCCTAGGCACCATAAATAAATAGCTTTGATCTTCTACTGACAGTGACCAGGAGAACCAAACGGAAATACCCCATGCTGTTTTTTAAGCCATATTTGCATTCAAGAAAGCCCATGAAAAATTGCACATCTGAGAAATATCATACACTTTGTCAAAAAAAACACCCCAAAACAAGAACAGTCTTGTCTCAAACAACATAAAATTATGAAAAACTGCCAGTTGGAAATGCACATCATGTGAATGAACAGTGTATATTCTATTTGGATTAGTACTTGTGAATGAATGTGTTTGTTTCAGACATTATTGAATATTAAATGGATTACATACATGTATGTCAGTTTGTAATTTTGTTGTTTTTTTCCTGTTATTCCATGTTTTGGAATTGCTAAAATCATGTGTATGTGATGTGACATCACATGTAACTGATACTTTTTATAAAAATGACATTGTTCAGTGCACTTTTTACAGATATATGTTCTAGAAGTGGTAAATATGCAATTGTGAGCTCTTAAGGTACAAAAAACGAAGCTTTTAGCACGAAGCCACAAGTGCAGCCTAAATTGAATCATTTTTGGGGGCAAGGGATGATAGTTCGTCATCATTTTAAATCACTTTAAACTTGATGCAACTGTAGATATAAATTATAACTGGCCAGCATATTTTTTAAAATAAGGTGTTCACATCATTTTTTGGAAAATGTTACTCAAAATCTGATATATCATATGTACTACAGTATGGGTTGAAAGAAAAGGACCTGAAGCGAGGTATTTATTGGTTACTGCATTTGTATGGGAAAACATGAATGAGTTTTTTCAGGGTAATACTGCACAACCTCTAAAATAGTTAAATGGGGAAAATTGTAAAGCAGCTATTGTGTGACAGTCCATTTAGCCAGTGGAAATTATACTTTATCATTGTCTTGACTTATTGGCCCTGAGGCTCTTAGCTTCCTACTAAAACCTTCAGTTGAATTTTTTTCTCGAATTTAGTTTTTTGACTGACTAGTGAAATGGTACATCTCGGATACATATGCAATAGCCATTGGCCTCATTATGCTTTTCTTGTTCTATTTTGATAGATCCTTGAGAGACTGGTCATAATCTGAATCATTCTGTTTGCAAAAAGTTACGAATATTTCTCTTGGTAACCTTTTAAATGATCACAATAACACTTCCCTCCTTTTTCATGCGACCTATTTAAGAAACAGCATAAACCCAGATCTATCACTGAATTTATTTTCGTATCAAGGTCTATGTATAAATATAGCTAATACCTATATCAGCTGCCACTGTACTGGCAAATCATAATATAATTACACAAAGTGTAAAGTTATTAACTGGTACTTCGGTACCTGCCAGTTGGTAATAACCCAGGTAATACAATAGTCAGCCAGGTACCCCTTTAAAAAAAATGTTTCCAAGTTCAAACTGAGACAGAATAATGGTCACAGCTCAAGGCTCATGTCATGTGCGTATTTATTCATTGTCACTGGGGCTTGTACATCTTTGTTAGCCAGGGTTCCGATGTGTTAACATAGCATAATAAATTTGGTACCATTGCTTAGCTCAGGCATTCAACTTTGTATGTCATTGTCCAAAGTTTGGCTTACTCTTACCTTTAAGGAATGCCAGACCATTTTCGCATGCTACCACTCAACATTGCCATGATTGTGCCTGCTTAATATGCAAGTGCAATTCGCTGAATGGAATATTGCCCTCTCATTGGCCAAAGGAAAATGATGAACTGCACCTATTTGAAAATTAGTTTGGTATTATTATATAGTACATATATGACTGATCATTAATTTTGAAAACAATGATAGAAGCCCATGTATTCATCATTAGACCTGCATCTAATTTTCCTTATTTTACTGTTTATAGTATGTACATGAAACAGTCCCAAGAAAACAGATTTCTTGAATGTGAAACCACGTGTCACAGATTAATTCAGTTTTGATACCACATATGTAGCGGATCAGTCTAAACTGAAAATAAATGGTGCCATATATCGTAGTAAATGGACTTTTGTCAATGTGACTGATGGATATTATATGACTGAAAAAATGTGTTGAAGAGGGATTTTGTTAAAAACATCTTCCTTCCAGAAAAGGACAGATCAATAGCTTGTTAAAAATTTTGAAACAAGAATTAAACAGTATGTACAGCAGTCATCATTTGTGGACTGTACGAGTTTCACGAAAGTTACTGTAGTCATATAGTCTAGTTAAAGTGAGTGTTATGCATAAATAATTTACCAGTTTCTTTTATGTCTTTGCTTTTGTACCAGCTACTAATCCACATGGATTTAGCCAATTTGTGACAAAAACTTTAACTGCAGATCCCAGTAAGTAGTAAAATTAAATGTACGTTTTTCATACAGATTTCTATAATTATGGCATGTATTATACAGATTTCTCTTTTTATGCTCAGATTACACTTTTTTTTCAATTTATATTGGTAATAATTATGCTTACACTTCTCTTGCGGGGATGGCATGTGTGAACCTACAACAAAGCAGTTCAGGTTCACACTTAATACAACTTCCATTTGATCGGGTACTTAGGTAACCAATCGTTAGGATCAGTGGGTACCCAGTGGAAGTTTCCTAAAATTTTGACATCTCTGACAAAGAGAATAGATTAGGGTCTCTGTCAATAAACAGGTCTTTGTAGACAAAAGGTATTGTTACTGATCTGCTCTTTCCTGGTGAACCACCATATCTGAGTATGTGTACACAAACAGCATATGCCCATATCTGCTATCACTTTCTGTACCAGCAGATCATGGTCTATATAGACAAAAAGTATTGAGCAGATCTGTTCTTTTTAAGTGTATCAACAGATTTGGTTATGTGTAGACAAACAGCATTACCCAGATCTGCTGTTCCTTGTTGTATCAACATAGTTATCTGGATCTATTTAGACAAACAGTATATAACCAAATCTGCTGTCACTTGGTGTATCAACATATCTGGGTCTGTGTAGACAAAGAGCATAGACCCAGATCTGTTCTCACTTTCTACAGTGACATATAAGGGTCTGTGAAAATAAACCACATGCATAGACCCAGAACTACCATTACTTTCTGTACCCAACTAAGAACTGGCTCAGATCTAGATCTGCAGTCACAGTGTGCCAGCAAATATTGGTTGATACTGTTTGTCAGCATATAATTTTAACTGAAAAGCTGAGTTTCAGTTGAAATATCTATGCAAACAGCATAGGCACCTATCTACATGCACAGTGTGTGACATCAGAATTATGTTGGGTACATATTATAAACTGATAAATATGGTACATGTTTTAGTCAGCAAATTTGGTACATGTTGTAAACTGGAAAAAATATGGTTCATGTTGTACACCAGTTAATTTGGCACATGTTATAGACTGGTAAATTTGGTACATGTTATAGACCAATAAATATGGTTCAGTAAATTTGGTACATGTTATAGACTTGGAAATATGGCCCATATTATAGTCCAATAGACCTGATATATGTTAGAAGACTGGTAAAGCTGATACATGTTATATACCAGTAAATATGGTATATAGAGTAATAAATATGGTACTTGTCATAGATCAATCAGTATGGTAAAATATGTTATTGACTGGTAAATATGGTACTTGTCATAGACCAATCAGTGTGGTAAAATATGTTATTGACTGGTAAATAAACATGGTACTTGTCATGGACCAATCAGTATGGTAAAATATGCTATTGACTGGTAAAAATGGTACTTGTCATAGACCAGTCAGTATGGTAAAATATGTTATTGACTGGTACATATGGTACTTGCCATAGACCAATCAGTATGGTAAAATCTGTTATTGACTGGTAAATATGCTACAGATAGTTACTTTAGTATTGTAGAAATAACTTTTAAGCACAGGCTGGATTGAATTGGTGTGGTCTTCATACTTGGATTTGTTACTGTTGATAATTTTAAAGAGGTACATTTTATTTGATCATAATTAAATTTCAAAAGTCATTAGTGCTGTTTAGTGCTACATTGATTCTGATTCAGTCATTAGAATAAAACATTGCTAAGCATGTTTCTATCAAATTCCAGGCCTTTTTCTTTAATGCAATTAACCAAGAAAAAAATTAATGATAATGTTTATTACCTCTATTTTCAGTCGTAAGGTTACCACTGATATCACAGATGACACTGGAGAAGAAATGCAGATATGCCTGGATGAGCTGGGAAATCAAGTGGCACAAAATAGTCACCATATCAACCAGATGATGCAAATGTTGCAACAAATTCTCAGAAATCAAGAACGAAACATGCGTACTTCCCACCATGAGATTAATGATATTAATCCATCTACTGATGCTTAAGTACCTGTGGGCTTTTACAAGAGTGAAAGATTCTTTATGCTGCAAACAGATAAGCTGCAGTCATTAGTTTTTAAACTTATTAATGATTTTTTTTGTAATTAGATACACCACTCCCTCGATCACTTGCGCACAACGGGGTCCACAAACATAGACCGCGCTATAAGCAAGGGTGCGAGTTACCGAGGGACCTCCAAAAATTGAAAAAAATTGCTTGGACATCGAGAAAACAGCGGGGGGGATGTCGGGGTTAGGGAACTTCGCTGTTTAATGACTGAATCCTCATTTTACATTCACGTCGATAATAATTTTTAATAACGCACTTTTTCTAATGAAGTTGTTCGTTATTCTGTTTAAATAACATTTATTTTCAAAATGTCCAACATGTGAAAGATCATTCCAGTTGGTTTCAACAACCATTACATTTACACGAAAACGTGTGTATTACGTCACTGCTTTTTGTTTTCTTGATGAGTCTGATTCCCGGAGTGGTATAGCATTGTATCCTACCAAACTGGGAGTGAAAAGAGCAGGGAACTTGACTAACTGTTGATACACCACCAACCAAGATTCCTTTTGTTCAAAAAGCAGGCGAAATTTTCGTGAGACAATCGTCTACGTCGAATCTCAATTTTTGTGCTATTCAATTAGTACAGTATTGATATCGTGATTTCATTGGAAGTAATAATCAAACTTTTTATCATTCTTGAGGATATCTCAAAGTGCCAGTTCAAGAATTCTCTGAAACTTGCTTGCCCACAATGGTCTGTATCTGTGAAACCAAGCTCTTTATTTTACGAAGTATAGTATTCTTTTCGCTTGGTTGCTGTGCTATCTTTGATCACAGTTATCAATGAGTCGGTTAATTTAAGGTAGTTTATGTTACATACACAATAACATTTATAACAGTGTTCAATTGATCAACTGAAGTGAGTTCACCCGACATATGACCGGGGCAGCTAGATTTTAAGTTTGTAGGATTTTCGTGCCTTTTAACTTTTCTTTTATTTCACCTCCATTATTTGATTCAAAAGACATAATTAATGTGATAATACAAAGGAGGCCAGCTTTTAAATCAGTGCAACAATGCAACAAATACTTCTGCAAGTCAGTTATCAAAACACGGTCAGCACCTAAATAGGTTCTCAGAGAAATGCTCGCGGACATAGCTGTTACGGTAGATTGACACATTTTACGTTTAATTACAAGAGGACACATTGCATTTATGATGATTACACTTAAAAGGAACTAGAAGATAGAACTAGAACACAAATCTCAATTGATAAAAAAATTATTTAATTTGTATTTATTTATTAAAGTACTGCCTCCACTCGGCGTAAGTGACATTTTCATTGATCGAAATTTCCTTACATATCGTTAATTGCGGTGTGCTAGGAATGTCACTTGGAAAGAAGATGTAAAAAAAATTGTATGACTTATTTTTAAATTTGGTATTTCATGATGTTGATTAAAATTTCCAGGTTCTATCTACCGTTTTCGATGATAAAACGAGCGATATATCAAAGTTTTTGTAGCTAATTTTGATTGCGATTTCCATAAAGTTCATAAAATAGGGATCTATTTTTGGGGTAATTTCTGGTTTTAAAAAACGGGATCCATGCCTGACCCCGCATTATAAGCGGGTTCGCGAGTTATCAGGGCGTGAGTTATCGAGGGAGTGGTGTATTAAAACATACATCTGTCTATGCAGAAATTCTGTAAAGAATCAAATTACCTTTCAAATTTAACAGTGTACATCAATTAGATATATTTTACACTGTGTTTTGTAATATTCTTAAGGTAAGGTTATTTATAGTTTAGACCAACTTCCATTGAAAATATTCATATAGGTTCAGTGGAGAAAAGTGATTTCTGAACTGGAACTGTAATTAATGTATGTCATAGATTAGTAAAATTAATAAAACACCTAATTATTTTCATTACCTTGTAGTTGTCTTTGATGAAAAGTGTGCTGCAAATTTATGTTGTTTTATTTTATCCAAGTCTCATTAGATCATACCTGTCAACCCCTTGAGATGAAAACCTGTATGCCAGACCAATAAAAACCTTACAAAGACCAAGAAAACCGTACACGAAAAAATATGTTCATACATTATATATTCGTACATTATATCAGATCAGCAGTTTTAAAACAACAAATGCCATAAACGAAGTGATTTTGCACATTTACATAATTATTTACATCTCTGAAACTTTATTTTATTTTATTCTTTTGATTTTGAGTGTGTTGTAAAACTCACGTTATTGCAACACAAGCACCCTTTGCACTTTTAAAAATGTAATCAGGGGTTTAAAGGCTATGCAGCAGGTGTCATTGTTTATTTTAAACTGTAAAAATGATGTTAGTGTGTCTGCATTTAGGGACTTCCTACAGTTTGTATGTATCTTTTTCATCATAGAAAAAGATCTGTCACAGTTTGCATTGTTGTGAGGCACGGGAAGTAGTTGCTGAATAACTAATTTCAGATTTGGGAAGTGGATGCCACCAGTACTAGTTGTCTGACTGATAATATCCAGCCAATAGGCTACAAAAGCTCCTTTTCTGTCAATCATTTAATATAGGTGCACACTTATCAGGCAGCATGCAATAATCCTCAAACTCATCTTTAAGTGCTTCATGATCCAGGTGTGGAGCAAATCTAAAACAAAAGTTTCGTTACTAGTAAAAACAAAGATATATGCAAGGTGTTATGAAAAACCAATTTTCAAGGTGTAATATTAACTTCTTGGGGTTTATCTTGGTCTCATTATTACATATTTGTATTTTTCCCCCATAAACTCTTAGTCCTATAATGTAAGAGCTTGACCTGATATTTATTTTTTGGGTGTTGAGGTCTTACTGCCCAACATCAGAACAATAAGTCAAATTTTCAGTAATATATCACACACTTGGCATCCCATATCAGTGCTTTTCTACAAATTAAAGTTATAATGTTTTAGTCAGGCTTTACTTACACTGATGTCTTTTTCCTAATAAATTAAAATTCCCACACAAGCAAATTGACATGTTTTCAAGTTTCGTTGGCCTTCATTTCATTTGGCTCAAATGCGATGGAAGCCGGGAATTCCAAAATTAGTTAAAAGGATGATAAGAATCTTGAATGAAATGAAGCTATCTAAATACTTTCTTAATTTTTAATATATTTTTATTCATTTTGTTAAAGAAGGATATTTCAACTTAACCCTATTTTGGCATTCCCAACTTCCATCACTTTGCAAAGTATATATGAGTTATCCCCACATTGCTTGCACATAGCTAAAAAAGATCCTGGATCATGCTCGATTTAAACAACAAAAAATTATGTCCAGTCTCCTGAGATTAACAAAAAAAATTGTAAAATTTAAAAAAAAATTAAACATGAATTTTTATAACAAAACAATATACAAAATGTTTGTACGGCCATACACTGATGAAAATGAAAAAAAAAAAACCTGTACAAATTACGGGTAACCCGTACAAGTTGACAGATATGATAGATTATAATAAAAGTCTCACTTAGTAGTTAGGAACATGTCAGTGTTTGTCTATCTGTCTGCTGATAAGCAAGTTGAAGATGAAAATAATATTTTGAGCCTGTATTTTCATTAATGGACATTTTTCAAGCTAACATTTTATCATAGAAAATGATTGCTTATTTTCAAGGGAGGCAACCTTAGTTTATATTTTGATTCATCAGATATACTACTGTCAAATTAAAATGAATGCTTAAAGTTGTCCTGTGCACTTAGGGAGATATGCTTCAGGTCATCCTATGGCCAGAGAGATATATACTAGAGTTTAAGTTTTCTTTTATTTTCTGTTGTATAGGTTCCATGTGTGTAGTAAGGAACCATGGAAATTGTGTACCATATAAATCTTGTACATTTTGATACATAGCTTACAGCAATGATGTTTTAAAAATAACTATGGATTGGTTTGTAGATGTGCAGTTTTTATAGACATAATATAGCATTTTATAAGTAATATTGTAAATATTTATTTTTATAGGGTTTGTATAAGACTAGTGTACACACTAGAAGACAAATATTTTACCATATTTTATCTTATGTATAGTACAACTTACAAGATTTTTCAAAATCCCATGCTTTGCAGTGGGGACTTAAATTGGCAAGCATACTGATGGCATCTCCACCATGGATGGACTGTGGATAGTACTAATTGACATTAAATTGCTGGTGCCTGAGGACCACTCATGTGAAGACAGACATCAGGAGTAATTTACATCTAAATACCATTTGAAGAATCAATCACCCTAATTTTAGTTATATATTCGGAAAAAAAAAATAATTTCAAAAGTCTTGTATATTCTCAATATATGTATATTTAGAAAAGGTTTATCTATTTCTTTTGCAATAATTTTACCCTTTTAGTGTATTCAAAGGAATCAGAACAAATGTATGCACAGACTTGTCAAGAAGCACATCAAGTTGAACTTCTCCTGAACAGCATAAATGTATCCTATGGTTGCAAAGGAAAAGTAATTATCAGTGATTATGGAGAATTAAATTCCAAATTGACAACCACTTATGTTTAAAAAAAGAACCAAACAGAAGACACTGAATTTACACTGAAATACAAACCACATGCTTAGTCCTTAAGCAGTAATGGCACAGTCACGAGACATTACACAACTATGAACTAGTTAAATTCTGACTGCATGTGTACTGTAAGGGATTGGTCATTTAATGTATGGGTTTTTATGATCAGGATCATTTTTCTTTTTCATCACAAGATATATATGTTTCGAGATAAATAAGGAATATAATAATGTATTTTTTTGTACTCCAAATCGGCACAAGGCAAATGTTTTCAAGTATTTAAATACCCCAACTTAGAAAATTAAATGGTCCCTCCCTAAAAAAGACTTGACTTAATCAAGGCAGTAACCATTGCCAACAGTGTTATCAATTATTGACAAGGATTAGCATCCAAAGATGATGTCAATTTCAGCTTGGGAAAGGTGTTTTTATTTTATGAAAAAGCCATCTGATTTGGCATGTTTTAAGAGCCCCAGTTACTGCATGCTTCTAACAAGGGAAGTGTGATTATTGTTCACAATGAATCTGAACTCAGCTTATTGCTGAAGTGAATAATGATGCAGAAAATTGTCAAATCTCAGTAAAAGCAAAATTTTGTATCATCATAGAAACAATTAGTAAAACATGGAAATTGTATGTCAATAACCTATTCATAATATTGAACAATTTTTTAAAATTATTTTGATGCCAATATTAAATTACATAGTTTCCTGTTTATGATTTTTGAAGCATTTGGTTACTGAGACAAAACAAAAATGTAAACTAATTTCTTTGAATAATATAAAATGTTGGACATGTTTCTATATGTGGTATATTTTTTACAACTACATTTACTGTGCCTGAATGGATGAAGATACACACACACATGCACAATACATTTGACTTTCGAGCATGAGTTTGCCTAATTTCTTTCTTTCTTTTTCTTCAATGACACCATAACGTTGAGTACATTATTAATTTTCTTACTACTTAACAAACTTTTCCAGATTTTAGTTTCAGGGTGTCAGTAGAATTTTAATATTTAAATTCTGAAGATTGCTTATAAATGTGGACATGTCAAACATCTGAAAATTAAAATTTGGTTAATGTTAATAAGCATTTTAATGTTATTTTTTAAACTCTCAATCAAACTCAAAACATAAGCAGAATCTCAAGAACTTTCATTGCAGGAACATCTTTTTGATTTGATGTGAATGATGAAGCTGCTAATTGAAGAAAGCTAGGCAGTCAGGCAATACTGGTATAGTTACTGAAACATGTACAAAAGAAAAATGTTTGTAATGTCAAGTGTAACTGATTATGATACTTGGGCAGCAGTGATTTCGATTCCATATTTTATGAAAGAGAGTAACTATACTAAAAACAATTATCTACAAATGTTTCAGAACAGGTTCATCTCATTTGTCTGTATTATGCTTAATATGCAATAGGAAAATGAACAGAAAAATAAAAAGGAAAACATTAATTGATCTGATGCTAAGTTTACTCATTGTTATAATTGAATGGTATACTTACACAGCAGGTACAAGGAGAATAAATTTCCATGTAGACGTTGCCATTCAACAATTACTTAACAACTAATACCATTACTGTAGTGGAGTCAGCAAGAGGCCTCAGCTTATGATCATGGCAGAGCCTGGCAAGAACATTCTGAAATTCACCATAGTGCAATGGAAGATGATGGTCATGTATGTTATCTATTTGGACTTTGAATGCTTGAATTTTCCCGGAATTTCAATGACCTATAAACCACTGCAGTTCATTTGAATAAAACACAAAGTAACTGAACAAGTTCCATACAGGTTTCATAACATTACAGTTCAACAGATCCACCAATGTTGAAAAGTGGCTAGGATTTGGCTCAGATGTTTATTAAATCATTCACACTGAAATTAATTCATCAACAGCTCTCGTCACCCACAGACATGATTAGAACCACTGTCAACATTGGTGAGTTTTCCACAGCCACTCATTGATGGATTTGGGAAGGAGCTTTCAGCTCCACTGATGATAAAGTTTGTGATCATTGCAACATCACTGGTGTGTACAGAGGAGCCTCACACAGAGCATGCAGTATAGTTACAAATGTACCCTAACAAAGGAATAATCACTATTGTGCTTCATAATCTGCAAGGGTATGATGGTCACCTGATCATACAAGGAATCACAAGAGCATCAGATGTTGAAATAAGTGTCAACCCCAACAACATGGAAAAATACATGACATTTTGGCTGGGGCAGCTGCAGTTCATTGACTCACATCAGTTCCTCAGTTTTAGACTGGACAAACTTATCAACAACTTTATTGTACAGTAGGAAGCAACAGTCTCTCTTTGATTAATCATCAGTATAGTGCTGAACCTGGAATGTTCAAGTCACTCACCCGGTAATGGAATCTCTTCATAAGAGTACATGAGTGATTGGAAGAACATAAACTCAGTTGCCACCCATCGAGACCTATTCAACCTTGTCTCATGAAGATATTTCTGCCAATGAATACATGCACATAAATAGTGTCTGATCTGGGTTTAGTTGCCAAAATCTCTGTGACTGTCATCTGTATTTGCACACTTACGTATTGCTGCTTGCTGATACAGTCATATGTCTGTACAAACTTGACTCCATGCACTACTTTTCATCATGGGAATGAATTGAGACTTATTGCTGTCAAAAAACCATGTCAGGTCAGAGCTGTTAAAAGAGATCAAACAGTTATTTGTTGAACATGGTATCTGTGATGGGATTTCCATGGAGAGTCATCAATACACTCATGCAAACAACCCAGTCTTGGATCAATATGACCCAGCTGTCCCAAAAGTTTCATGGTGTATCTTGACGCTAGCAACTTGTTTTGATGGACAATGATGCAACTAATGCCAGCAGGTGAGTTTCAGTGTATTAGTCCCTCGCATATGGACATGTATGACAGCAACAGAGATATTGAATACCTCTTTGAAGTTGACATGGAATACCTGGACGACCTTCACCATGACCATAATGATTATCCAATGGATCAAGAATCATCGTTGCTGCCCCACGAATTGATCTCACCATACCAGTGTGCATTTCTGGAAAAGTTTGTTGAATACACCAAGATGGTTCCAAATCTGCAATGCAAGCTCAAATGCATCATGCATGTATGGAATAAACAGTTGTATCTGTGGCCTGGAATGTGTATGTGTAAAGTTCTTTGAGTGCTGCAATTCGCTATGGAAGGCACCTTACTATAATACAGACTTGTTCCTGATGCACATTACCACTCAGCTGATGACATGACAAGGGTGAGACACCACTTGAGAACAAATTTGATACCAGTGAGTATCTGAAGTATCATTTTATGTTTAGCAAGACTCCCAATAAGTTGTGGGGACATTCAAAGATGAATTGCTGGCAAACCTATCAAGGAATGCATTGGACTCTGCCTCAAAAATATATGCAATTGTGGTTGATTCTGGTCTCACTGGTGGAGCCGAAAGCCTTGGCATACATTAAGAAAGCAAACAAAGTTCCTCAAGTTGTAGTAGCAAATGATCTGAAACACATCATATATGTGAATATCTTCAGCAATGACATAAACTCACACATGAAGCCAATTTCATCTGGTCCCAGGAATATCTGCATTATACCAAGAGCTTGATTTCCCAGATGGTGTAATTATTTATGCGTACTGGCACGGGCAGATTGCAAAATAATTCTTAGAGGCAGTTCCATGTCTACAGGAATGACCTGAAACTTTTCCTGCACAAACGCTCTATGGCTTTTGTGCTAGTTTATCCATAGGAGCCAAGTGGTAGCCTGTCAGCTGTGTCCTGGAATGTCAGTCTAGTCTGAGATCATAAATACATTGATGGACCATACCAGGTCAGTAGCATGACATTGTTCATCTAATAACTCCCCCAGGGCATGCAGATACCAACATATATTATCCATAGATTAGTCCAATGTTGGTGGTTGTAAAACTCTTCATGATTGTGATGATTTTCTGTTGAATCATTTCAGCATGTCTCAACCCAATCATGCATTTGGTTTGATTATTCGGAGCTGTTATGAATGAGTGAAGCCATATCACCTGCGCATGAGATTTATCATGAATAATCATTCTGCAAGTACATGATTGGATTGTTCCATGATTGTCTGGTTGCAATGTATAGTGACATGTCCATGGCACACCAGCACATTATGTTTCACTAACAATGCTGCAGCATCTCCAAGAAATTCTCTATCTGGGTTCACCTGCAGAACCTGTGGCCATGTTCACAGCAAAGATGATTTGATACTTTTCAATGTATTCTTGTATGTGTGACCATGTACCCAATTATGTGGTAGAAACAGATGTCAGCTTGTTGAATTTCATTGGGGGTTCTCAAATCAGACCATACATGGGAATTGTATCTTGGTGCAAGCAGGTAAATCTGCCTCAATGCTTGTTTGGTCAACCATGTTCAAGTGATTCCATCAGTGACTTCAACCATGCTTGCTAACTTTTCAGTGGTAGCTTTGCCCTTCTAATAACCACAGGACTGTAGTATGTGGAAGACATGGTTCACTCAGAAGTCATGTTCATTATATTGCCACTTCACCTCCAATGAAAATCTTAGATTTCATACCTCCTTTGATGATCCATCTGGTTATTCTTTCTCTGACTGTATGACTGATTGCATTTATGTCATGGATGTGATCCACATTGGCATGTTGTCATGCACAGATATCATTTGATGCTTTTTATGCAAGATCATGCCTGTAATATGCAGCATTGACACAATTTACATGTTCCTCTCTGGGCTTTGGTTGATTCTTGGAATCCAGTCATACATCTTGTACATCCAGCTGGGTGCCAGGCATGCAATAAATTTACACGGGGATATGTTTTTCACCAGATAATTGCTTAGGGTGCCAAGAGGAGTTTTGTTAATGCAGCAGCAATATCACTGCTACAAAGATTTTTTCAGACTTGGAAGGTTTGCCCATGAACATAGACTTCTTTGCTGCACACTGGACACAAGTTCCAGGGATTCCAGCTGGACCATTACATATTCCATCTATAATTGGATTTGCAGTACGTTTTAATGCAGCATCACATTCAATAGTAAGGCATGATTGAGTTGTATAAAATTAATATTCAACTTGGCAAACCAAAAATAAAAGTATTTTTGCTGTCATTCATTTTGCTGTGCAGGCAAAGCCTAGACCACCCATGCAGGGTAATCTGTTATTCGGTTCACACACTGATTATTGGCCTGGTTGGATCAAGGAAAACCCAATTGTTTTTCTGATCATGAGATGGTTAATGTGAGATCAGTTGTATGTGATTGTACCATCAGCAGACAATCAACCATGTTATGATGTTCTCAGGGATTTTATAGAAGTGCTGCAATGTCATTGAGAAGCTCATGGTTGACATGCAAAACATCCATGTCCACTATTCATGCATGTATATAATAACAAGACATAAAACTGCCATCAATGTCATAGTAAAGTATGTGGACAGACACTGCAAAGCTGCCCAAAAACTTCTTATTTGCCTTATGACAAGCCACATGGGAAGACCTCACAGCAGGTTTTGAACAAACATGTGCACCACTGATCAAACCCACATGTGAACTGTCAAACAAGTGACAGCAATGATGGGAACAGAAATGAACTGGGTCTGACTGTCAGGACATCTTGAGCCAGTACAGTCTGTGGGTGTCCAACAATACCCAGAGGCAAGTCAAGGATACCACAGTCTGGAATATTTAATAAGCTATGACATCAAGAAATCAAGGAGGATTTTGTGAACTTCACTGCTTCTGTTTCCCGCTGCTGGAAGGATTATGTAACAGAATCATATAAGAAGCATTCTGACAGGTTAAGTAGTTGTATGGGCCTATTGGGGGTCATACAGGAATTAACATTATGCCATAGGTTATCATGTGGGGGACTGTATGGGTCCATGTAGGAAATTATGTGTTAAAATGGTCCAGTGGTTTAACATCGGGATGGTTTTATGGAGTCAAAAGTGTTCTTAGGGTCAAAATGTTTATAGAATCAAAAGTGTTTATGGGTCAGATGTTTTATAGAGATAAATTGGAATGGTAAGTTTAAAAATTTTATCTACACATAACATATACTGTACAAAAACACACCACTACTATCCAGTACCCGCTTTTTGATTACTACCCAAACACATGCTGCTACAAAATCCAACTGAAAGGGTAGGAAGTGTTGATAAACAAAGTTTCACACAGACGCACTATCACACACATGGGTAGGAAGTGTTTATTGACATACTGCTATGCCCTCTTACATATACAAAGATACTATCACAGAAGAGAGAAGGAGTAAAAATTGTTTTAAGTTTTAGTCATCAACAACATAGACACAACTACATACACAAAACACACAATACTGGGAAATAGGATTATGAGGTATAGGTGGCCCTGAAAAGTACACTTTGGACTTGCTAACCAAAGGCAGCTAACATAAATGACATTACCTCTCTGGTCTTCTCAAACTTTGTTTCATGGCAGGTCTATAGAGAAAGACCCACTTCAGACACTCTTGGCTTTCCACATAAATTATTCTTTTCCATACTGCTCTATGTGTGATCCAGCATTGATCCATGATGCTTTTGCATACATGGGGTATTCCAGGTTGAACAGCATTCCTGAAACAATGGTGTGAGTGTGTTCAAGTATCTTATTCATATCAAAAGAAAAAAAATCAAGACAAGAGACGATTACCCTTTTGTTTCTTTGGTATATTCACTTTAAATAAGAATCGCAATGAAAATTCATAACATGTCACAAAATTCCATTTTCATCTTCTGTCTTTCACTGTTGGTCTCTTTTTTGACTTTCTTCACTAGCATGGGTTCTTTTACTTCACTTTCTTCCAGTTGTCTTGCCATCTTGAATTTCTTGACGGTCATGGGTTCTTCTTTTTCAAAGAATGCTCCTCCCTGCTTCTCCTCTTTGTTCTCACTTTTCTTTGGACACTCTGAAGAATAATGTCCTTTTTCCTAACAATGATAACAGGTGGTTTTACCTTTGTCTCTCTTTTCTCCTGTCTTTCCTTTGCTTTGACATCATTGTTCTGTGTACTCTCTCTTGACATATATAGCAAGTATCTTTCGTTTTATCTCAAGAGGAGCAATCAGTCATTTTATCTGAAGTATACTTTCTAATGACTCACTGTGAATCCCTGAACAGAAGAAGGATCTCTGTTTTTACTCTTCCCTCTTCTTCACAGTCTGAAAGCTGACTGGAGTCAACAAACTGACAATCTTGATATGATGACCCTATTTAAACCTTGGCATAACGAGCAGATGTTTCTGTGCTTCGGGTCCGTGAATTTCATTGGATGTGGCAGCAAGCCACCATATCCAATCAAAATTGAGTTTTTCAAATTCGAACTCTGTTCCTACATGATCGAGACAAAGGGAGAACACAACTTGAATGGACTCGTCAATAAGCAATTTTCCACTGCTGGTCCATGTTTGTACAAATGCCTTTCATTCAAATACACCTGTAATGGCTTTCCTCTGGTACACAGTCACACTTTTGATGTTAAACTTACAAGGTATCTTTAAGTCAGTTGCCTCCACCATTTCCAGTCTGATGTACAATGCACCATTGTTACATGCTATTGGTTAGTTGGCATTACATACTTAGGGAGGCAGCTCATGAAATCCAATAGATGTCACCAGGAATAAGCACTAAAATATCTGTTCGATCCACCAAGGTGTAGATAGGGTTATCATATTGGAACCTTGGTTAGCAAAGATGTGGAATGAGCTACCAAATCACTTTAGAGAGATATAGAATTTTAATTCATTTAGATCTTTAGTTCTATCCTGGAATGGTGCATTTGTGTGATTTGGATTTTTAACATAGATTTAACAATTTTCCATCATATCTCTACGATGTCTGCAGTGTGGCAGTTTATAGTAATGGCTAGCACTAGGGTATCATACTGCAGACATGTGGCATCATGTCCCACCCAGTCACATTACTCTTGACACCAGACCAACCAGCCCTAACACTAACCTTTTAATGCTGAGCGCCAAGTGAGGAAGCTGTTAGTACCATTTTTATATTGTTGTGGTTTACATTTTGTTATGTTTTATTTTTTTTATTTTAGTATTATTGTAAGAATAAACATGATAAATTTACATGAATAATGCTTAAACTTCACATTCGGTTTACTGAAGAAAACGGTTATCTGTAGTGTGATATTAAAATTTGTATATCTATTTTTTTCAACCGTGGGGGAAAAAGTTCTTGGGTCAACACTGAGAAACAGGGACAGTCAGCTGACCTAAAACACATATTTGTTTTTGTTTGGCCTAAAACACTTTTATTGATGTATGGATATTTCCATTAAATTCTTGGCTGGCCTGGAAATTGCAAGAACATTTCTTAAAATGATGGACACAAGATGTACTTTTTCTCTAGGTTATCGAAAAGTTAACGTAAAGTCTCACCTTCAGTTTCAATGGCATAATGTATTTGTGAATGAGGGATAAAGTCTTTAATTGATAGTGGGAGGCTGACAAGCCAGCACCAGGTACAGAAGGTAGATTCTCAGTGAGTAATTCATACAAATGAGCAACACACAGTATTCATTTACAGTGTCAGAACCTTCTCCCAAAGTCCTTTTTTCTGCTTCAAGCATTGTTCTGTTGTTTTCATCTTTTGCCAAGATGATGGTTGTTCAGTGTTTACTTGATCTGCATCGACTGCATAAAGACCTTGTGGTGTCTGCTAATATTTTCCCACTGAAAAGTCAACCTAAAATCAGATTTTCTCATTAAATTCAGCTAATGAAATAATAAGGTTTTCAATTTCTCTTAAGTATATATATATATATATAGAGAGAGAGAGAGAGAGAGAGATCATGTAATTTGAATCAAACGACCATGCTTTAAATACAACCAATCCTCAATAATTAGTAAAGCCATGGCATAGTTCCATATAATAAAAAATATAAAAATACACAAGCAGATAATGAAGCAATTCCAGATAGTATTTACTCATGTGATATTTATATGAAGACATAAACCAAATGATACCACAAATACATATTAAATTTCTGAATAATTGTTGGTTGAGCAATTATTAGTTCATGTAAAGTCTCACCTTCAGTTTTAATGGCATAGTGATGTATTTGTGAATGAGGGATAAAGTCTTTAATTGATAGTGGGAGGCTGACAAAATAATTGAAAATAACTGACCTACATTATTAAATATTTAGGCTAAATCTCATAATGTTTAAACTTTGTTTTCATTATATTATATATTTTCCTGACTCTATTTGCCCAATTATTTACGAATACAGACAGTTTAATGAAGTGGTATATCCTACACGCAGTGATGTCCGCCATTACAAGTTCATATATGGAGCAGCAGAGAGGCTGAACAGACCACTTGCTTGGATTGTCAATTATTAAAACAAAATATGGTCTCAATAGTCAACTACACTCTAAACATAACCAGTAGGTTACTTTTTTTGTCGTCAATTAAAGAACGTGTTTACTTTTTAGGCAAACCTACTTTTGGTCGCAGCCTCTCTGCTGCTGCAATTAAATAACTATTATATCAATAATGATCGGTGAAGTTCACTCAGCTAGACTAGAGGCAATCCAAAAATATGTACCCGTGAGAGATTCTGTCAAACAAAAACTACAGGCACGTCAGGAATCTCAGGTGGAATTTGCAGAATCCGCAGAAGAATTATTTAAACCGGTTACAAAGACTACTGAAGGTCTTCTCCCTGCATTAAAAAAAAACCGCTGAAGCAAATGGAAAAATAGCAGAGCGAACTAAGAAAACAAAAAAGATTTTGCGATAGCTTCCTGCTGAAATAGCTGATACTCAGCCAACGCGAGAAGTACTTGAAGGTATTGACCAAGCTCGTGCTGAAATAGGTGAAATAAAAGAACAAATACAACAACCACAACCAGAATTAAGAAAATCAAGAATCAGGACTGATATGACTGATAAATTTTATCCAAGATCTATCGAATATATTCGATCTGTTAAAAACGAAGAATTACATAATTTTGCTGCGGAAAGTTTTTTTTTCGTAAAAATGATTATTTAAAAACCGATTATATTCGAGAAGTAACAGATAATGAAAAATGGTACAGATGGATATATCGTATACACAAAAGACTTAAATCTGTTTGACAAAACGATCCGGATTACATTGAATATATTAATAAAGCATTCAGTCATGCTGAAAATTTACTACATTAACAATCACCACGGACAATTATTAAACCAATAATTGAGGAAGAAGAAGATCAAGACGTTCCTGATATAACTGGAAGTGGTTTTGGTACGGGTACCAGGGGGAGTGGTCTTATTACTCCATGTCCGTATAACATTCTTGCTGATGTTGATTGACTAGAAATTTTAATCGGTGGAAAACGAGCTGGTAATAACTCTCCTGAGATCAACGAAATAACATCAATTTGTCAACGATTATTTACAGGCGGTATCATGGACATTAATGTTTACCGGGAACTCGTCGATGAAATTACCGACAATTACTACAGTGATTAAACAGTTAGATATAATAACTATAATAAAATGATTATACATAATGCTCAACGTGGACCGACAATGGTCAGGGTGATAAATTCGCGATTACCAACCTATAAAGCGTTCTACGGCGATGGACTTGGTGATGTTGTTCAGGGTCTATTCGCAAGGTTAGCTCCAAAGATGTTGTTCAGGGTTTATTCGCAAGGTTAGCTCGAAAGGCAATACCAATTGCAAAACAATTAGGCATGAAAACTATAGACGTTATTCATGATAAAGGTATTGGTGCTGTTGGCGATGTTGCCGGTAAAGCATTCTCGGCAATCAAAGAAAGATTAGCACGATTAATACGACGAAAACCTCAACCAGTAAAATTGCCCAGCACTACGGATATGCCTGCAAATGTTAGTAAAATAATAAATCAAGCTGCAAATAAAAAACTAGCAGAGTTGGCTAGTGTACCACTATCAGAAAAGGAAAACAATATAACCGCAAGTTTAATAGCAGGAAGCGGTCTTCGTGTTAGACGAACACGATAATAATAAAGATTCTTAAACGTATATCTGATCCCGCATTCGATATGGATGCACCAGTTCTTAAAGATGAGTCTGTGCGTGATTATCAATATTATTCTCATGATGCACGACAAGCAGATCAGCGTGGGCGAATTGAACTACAAGTTCAAGACACAAGCAGATCTTTCTTACCCGCTGCAGCGTTTATCGAAGTAGAAGGTGAAATTCTGAAAACAGATGATACCGAATATGGAGATGAAGTACGAGTTGGTTTTGTCAATAACGGTATTATGGCGTTGTTTGACAGCGCTACATACATGATTGACGGAAGAAATATTGAATCTTTTCAGAAGGACGTCGACGTTGCCACAACGATACTTGGTCTTGCAAGATACAGCGACGATTATTCAAGATCAGCTGGTCGGTCAATGATGTTTGCCAAGGACACTTCTGACCGCCCTGACAACAGACAGTATGACATAAGGCGACCAAGAAACAATGCCAACAACGCTGACGCTGATGTGTGGCCTGTGGTTCATGGCGCTAATCCAGATTTCAACTCAGGATTCACAGCGCGTCGATCAATGCTAAGAGGCAGAAGAAGAACATTTTCACATATATTTGGATTCTGCAGAAATGTCAGAAAAGTTATTTTCGGAGCCAAGCATACAGTTGTACTCGTAAGAAAATCTACCAACGATGATGCAATCTGGCGCCCTGTAGGTGATGCTAGTAAAGTAGAGCTGACAAAACTTTCGTTGTGGATGCCAACAATGACTCCATCGGTCACCGAAGAACAGCGGCTACTTTCTTTTATGAATCAAGGTGGTAAATCAACATTATCATGGCTGACAACAACTACAGATGCTGTACAAAGTACAATAAATGGTTTATTCACATGGCAGATAGCATCACAGCAAGGTGTCTTTGCACCGCGACATATATTTGTTGCGCTTCAAGATGCTGCACGAGTAAATAATCAAACAAATAGTACAATGATATTTCACAAACTTGGCATCACAGAAGTTTCGCTGCGGATAAATGGACATCAGGAACCTTCCGAGGATATATTATTAAATTTCGATCAAAATCATGTTGCACGTGCATATCATCGTTTGATGACATTTATGGGACGCGATCAAAATATCGATTCTGGTTTACAAATATCACAACTACATTTTACAACCCTATATCCGATCTATTACTTTTCACTGGAACACTTAGATTTATTCAGACAATCTGTCATTGACATACACTTCCGAGCTCGTGTTGAAAGAGGAGCAATTGCCAATTATAGAGCAATCGCGGTTATATTATCCGATAAAACAATGCTACTTGAAGATATTGGTGGTCGCATGAGAGTCGTTGATGCCCCAGTCGAAAACATGTAATTGTTAATTTAAAAATCAAAATATTATTATAAATGTCATATCATAATGTTAGTGTCAGTCTGACTCCTGTTCAGATTAAAAAACTACAATCAGCGTCCAAAGATAACTGTGGAACAATATCTTTAAAACAAGGACAAATCTCAGGTGGTCCTAATAAACTATCGATGACAGAACGTCAATTAAAACACTTCAACGACGCTAAAAAATCAAAAACCGGATTAAAATTTAATCTTTCAGCGAGTGCTATTAGCAATGCTTGTTAAAACCGGTGGAATATTTCCACTACTCGCAGCTATACCCGCGTTAATAGCCGCTGCAGCCCCGGCTGTTGTAAAGCTGCTGCGTTAGGTGCTGTTGGAACTGCTGCTGGAATGACATTAAAGAAAGCTACAGGGAAAGGTTTAAAAGGATCTAAAAACAAGGGAAAAGGTCTGAGATTACATGGGGCGATACCCAGGTACAGAAGCGGTCTGAGATTACCAGGGACGATACCCGGGTACGGAAGCGGTCTAAGATTGCCAGGGGCGATACCCCGCTGATTCTTCCAATGTCAAATTTTGATTTACTTGATCCTGCTAGCCTGCTATTCAACTGAACATAAAAACTTTCAGAGGTGTTTTTATGCGTGATCAATTACCGCGTAAACCAAACCGCGTTGAAGCTGGTATTATTAACCTCAACGAATCCACTAACACAGGTACACATTGGGTTGCATACGCGATTGATCCACGTGGAATTATTTATTTTGATTCGTACGGTTTAGCAACACCAAAAGAATTTATCGAATACGTGAGCGCAGTACCTCGTACTGCGGTGCAAGGTGCTCCAATCTGGTATTCAACGTTACCAACACAAAAATTAACAGATCGACCAATATGTGGCCGTGAAGCACTTGCTGTACTTGACGCGATTTCAAAATCATCAATGCCACCTCATAAAGTTGTGCACGAGTACACCGTTAAACGTTTTAAAGAACTGTTATATTATATTGTACAATGGTAGATATTTACGGAAGATCAGCTGAAAGTAAAACCAAACAAAAACCAGGTGAAGATTTACTCAAGTAAGTAACAAAAGAGATCAGCGACGAAATCTCTGATCTGCTCAATCTTGCCAACGTTGATCCTGGTGAACTTGTAATATTTCAAAACCGTGAAGGAAAATTGATGAGTAATATTTCAATCAGCGATATCACTGTTCGTAACAGAGCAGCACGAGAAAGTATCGTTACCGTGTATGACAGGGAAGGAAAGCTTGTCCCTAGTGTAGTTACTCCGTCGTCGATCCGAAATAGTATAGGTGAACGAGTTTAAAAACCGGTGATATGATGACAGGCATTCTTAACATGAACAACAATAAAATTACCAACGTTGGAGAACCAACAGATAATCTTGACGCTGCAACAAAAAAAAATACGTCGACGATAACAACATTCCGATGACAACTTCGTTGTCGACGATCAATGATGGAATGATCGCACTTATAACTGAATTTTCTAATCACGTACAACCATTTCTGAATTTTCGCAGAAACGTAAACAGAACCACTAATGAATTGTTTGAAAATCTACCAGCCGTTGATATAAAACTCGCCGACGTTAACACGAAACTCAATGATATTGTCAGTGGAATTCCTAATAACGTTCAAAAAACTAATCTGATTAAAATTCCTCACTCGCAGATCAACAATATAGTAAACACAGTATCATCAGGATCATCAATGTGGACGCCGAGTGATAACACTATCAAACATACCGCGGAAGTAACTGGCGTGTACAGGCTGTCTGTGTTCAGCTCTGCAAAATTTAGGATATTTACTACATTTCCATGGCGTCATTCAACTGATAATTTTTCTGGAACTGTGTCTATAGTGTTAAATAAAGATACCGAAGAAACGTTTATACTGGAACCATCTGATAAAAAAGTAACCGCAGCGTCTTACTGGTGGTGTCTTGAATTCGTCGCTAAAACACCTCAATTGATTACTTAATATAGTATAATGATCGACGCTAACCAACACAGGTACAATCAAGTATGTGAGTGTCAAACCAAACTGAAAAATATCATCGACGAGTACAACGCAGAAGTAAAAAAATATCGCAGACGCGCAGTTGTCATCGACGTAGCTGTTTATTCTGCATCTGCGGTCATTGCTGCAACTGGTGTAATATTGTCCGCGATAACTATGACGTCACCGGCAGTTTTAACAATTTGTGTTTCATCCGCGACAACAATTGTTGGTGTCCTTAGCATCGTTGCAAAAGAATTATCGACGTGTACAAACGAGAAATTACACAAGTACACGTTAAAACTACACGTGGCAACGTTAGCGTACTCAAAGTTATCATCGTTGATTTGCATGAATAAAATGAGAATTTCTAACAATTTCGCTGGATTTCAGATTTATAATATAAAATAAATTTATGAAATATTTTTATAAAATTGAAAAATTCTGAGAAAATTTTACAAATTTCATAAATGTGCTGGGGTTTTGACCCAACGAAAATGAGAAAATCTTACAAATCTCAGAGATTTTGATCGGGTGTTTCACGATTAAAATGAGAATTTTTAACAATTTCGCTGGATTTCAGATTTATAATATAAAATAAAAATAAAAATATTTTTATGAATCAGAATTAATATAATAATAAAAATATTTCTGCATCAGAATTAATATAATAATAAAAATATTTCTGAATCAGAATTAATATAATGATAAAAATATTACTGAATCAGAATTAATATAATGATAAAAATATTTCTGAATCAGAATTAATATAATGATAAAAATACAATAAACAAAAAATATGATGGTCGGTCTAGTATTCCACGGGGGTCAGTTCATTGCCAGTAAATCCTTTACCATGAGGTCCTAAGAGTCCTTTCATTGACGCCTTTTTTTCTTCTAATTGTACAAATTGTCGATGTGGCACTCTTCATGTCTAAAGCCTCTCTAATGGCCCACAGGCACCTCATGAGGATTTTTCTTTTGGCGAACATTCTTTCTGAATGTTCCCTGTATGGGTACCCTTCAATGAGGTCACAAGGTCACGAACTCACATCACCCTGCTGTTTATTTTTGAGGGGTTCCAATAGACATACTCCCCGGCGAATTCCTAATGTGCGAAACGAAATATTAGGAATTCAGAGAGCTCTCTAGTTTTTCAGTCTCATGTACGCTCCTCCCAAATCAAACCCCGGAGTGAGTGCACAACAGCACCCACCACGTTGTTCGACGTGGTGGGAAAGTGTACATGAGATCCCTTGGGGGACCCCCCTATTTTATTATTATAAAAATGGCATCATACCGAGCCAATCGACGATGTGTCTGCCATGGGAATCGAACCACAGGCCTCAGTATCAGAATCCAACATTCTTAACACTGTACCACAGTCCCATTCTGCAAATACGATGTTCGAAAATTACTATAATGTTACCTAATGCTAACTGCAATGAGATTTCGCATACATTTCAACTCACGTGAATTTATTTTAATTTCACACAGATTTCAGCTGAATAAAATGCAGTGTGATTTCACACACGAAACTGTGGTGTGGATTTATTTTAATTTTAACTAAATACAACGTGGACATAAAATACCGCCGGATGTAGTGGAATCAGATGTTGATGACTGTAAGATCTAAAAATAACCTACCTGGAAATTCCACACTATACCTACTGATCAAATCTACAAGCAAAAATAATATGAGTTTATAAACCCTAGCCAAGAAAAACACAGTTAAAATACAACTTATGAAAGGTAAATACAGAACACTGACTACAGACAATTACGATACACACAAAAAAAGAAAAGCTATCTCGTTAGTTGTTTTATACAAGCGTTCACACGTCACGCAATAACAAGCGGGACAACTGTGCAGTTACTCTATCAGAGAGAGATTTACTTGACGGAGTTATCTTGCTTCGTCAACTAAAATATTTTCTTGTTTTATTCAGAAGTGGTAGCGTACTTAAATTTTATTCGCTGATCATATTTTATTTGAAAATGCCGATCTGGTTATATTATCTGCGACATGTTTTACCGAGGCGGTCAATATCGAAATATTTAGCAGCTATATATATTGAAGAAAATATTATCTCCTCGCCTGTCTCTACATTTATAGATACAACTGATCTTGGAGATTTATCATTATAACCAGCTCTTCTGAAATTACAATTCTGCTTTTGCGTAACTGCCCGCAAATTCGATAAAGAATTATTTTCTGATTTCGATCAATATGATCAATCACAAATCCATCTTCGATCAGTCCCCGAAAACATTCGAACACGAATCTATGTGATAAATAATTTTTTCCCTCAGCTCTAAACATGAGATACCCAGTATTAATAACAAAACCAACTGGTTTTTTTAATCTACAATTTCTGATGATACCATCTCTGGATGCTTCATAATTTTTAATGATGGGATGCTTCAAAAACTCATTTTGCTTCATTTATATACTAATATTATTTGTCTAAATTGTTATTTTGAAAACCTGACGAGATAGTCTTCGGCGGATTTTATAGGAGACTCGACATTTCTTTTATCATAATATCGTTTCAGCTCTGTATCTTTTGCCACCACATTGTACACATAACCGTGTTTCTCCTCTGACTCCAACACCGCACCGCAAGCACGATTTTGGTCCTACACTTCCACGTCGAAAACTTTGCATATGATAACCACAGAATTCGTTTACGCATGCGCGGTTACACGGTGTTGTAAATCCAATCATGAGCCAATTACATTTATTGTTTGCTTGAATCATTATATATATATAATTAAAGTTTAATTAAACACATATTTGCCTTAATTATAATATGGAGGAATTTACGAGATTATCTGCAATTAAGCCTTCCAGGGCTAGATTTGATCTTGACAAACTGTCGAAACTTAAATTTAGTTTTTCGATGCAAGATTTGGCGCTGATGAACAAGGATATAATTAATCGTATCAACGAAGCCAAGACGGAATTTCACAGCGATGGTGCAGTTCATACGTGGTCAACATTCAGACTCATGAATAATATTGATGGTAGAATGAATGACGAGCGAGCAAGAATCATTGTTAACTACCTCGATGATCAGCGGTATATTGTTCAGATAAAATTTATTGTGCAGACAGACGACGACGTTTGGATAATCTGTGACAAACTGACCCTGTCCGCGTGACCGTTGGAAGGAGCATCGTTACGTTGAATAAAAATTCCAAATCAGGTATGCTGACCGGCATTGACAAACCCTATTATGTACGAGATCATAATGTGACTGCGGTTGTTTATGCGTTATATCCGCTGAATATAATAAACCTAGCGTTGGTGATCTTGTGCCGATGAAACTGTCAAGGATAAATTGTGTAGCTGAGCGAGTTACAGAACATTTCGCAGCAGCGATACGTGGAAACGGTTTAACGGATTTTCGACGTAAAAAAATAAACATATGGGCAGAAACAGTTAAAGATACCGGAGCATCTATCAGCGACGTTGCTGAACTAGAAAAAAAATTTAAGATTTCCGATTACGGTGAAGACATTAACCGGAGAGATTTTATACGTGCCAAAATACACAAAAAAAAAAATGGAACTCCAAAAACAATCATTGATCTTAAGGCGCATGCATGGATGTTAGCGGTGATGATATTTCCACGAAAGAGAACAATTAAATTTTATAATGATTACATATTTGATTCAATTAAAAATATTAGTATGAGTGACCCTGTATATGTTTGGCTGTTTCGAAGTTCCGATGTTGGAAATTACGATCAGTTTGTAAGGCCTAGCGGAGAAATTTATCGTGCAGAATCACTCCACGACGAATTGAAAATCTTGCGTTGAAATACACGAATGATAATGATGTTATCGAACAATTACTCAATAACTGTTTTACCGTTTCATCAGTTGCTGCTCACATTGCTCAGGAGAAAAATTCATGGAAACCTACAAGATCGGAATTACTTGCTGATATTCAACGTAGTTGTATCGAATACGGACACGGCGGATTATGGAATACTAAATACAATTATAGCGACGTTATCTCAGTTGATATGATAGCGTGTATCTCAGTTGATATGATAGCGTGTTATGCTGGATGTTTTCTTGGATACGGAGAGTGTTCTGAATATTTCAAGAGATTTGGTCATCCAACACACGAGATGACCAGAGTTGCGGTAAATGGACCCATGCCAGATTTTGACCTGACTGGATTTGCTTGTATAGAGTCATTCGAGTTTGCACAAAATCTCCATCCGATTACTTATGCTTGGTTTGGAAGACATTTCTCAGAAAAACTTTGGGCTCCAATAGTACTATTACGATATATGCTTGATGTAAAAATATTGATATCGTTGAAAGTAAATGAAGCAATTATATCATATCACTCACAAAAACAAATTTGGTTGCCACAACAAAAGAAATATTCTGATTATGAAAATCCTGATCTGACTGATTATGAAAATAAAGTTGCAAAAGATCTCGGGAAAATAAAGTTGCAAAAGATCTCGGCAGAAAAATAATAGGTAAGTGTGCTCAGGGTGGTGCGTGTGATCATAAACGAACGCGTACCAGATTGATCATGGACAATGCAGAACTCGATTTTATAATTGCTGATACAACGAAGAGAAATATGTTTATAAACCGAAATGATGTTTATCTGTCTGATGGAACTAAATTAGGTACAATTGTGAACTGCACTGATGGTGAGTCACCGCAGTTTACTCATTTAAGATCTTCGATACTCGCGTACGTTTCAATAAACTTATTATCGATGATAAACAGATTTGTTGGTACCGCGGTTAGAGTTGCCACGGACTCATTTTATATAAATAAAAAATATTTAGATTTGCTAGATAAATTACTTGGCACTGGTGAATGGGGATCAAGGAGAATAAAACAAGAAAATATATTTAGTTATTCTGAATCTGCCGACATTGAAATTATGGGAAAATATTACAAGAATAACAATCAAATACCAGCATCGACAGCACCATCTGTATATGATCGTGTAGCCAGGCATAAAACCGTTTATCTTAATGTGTGTGGAGGTTCTGGTAAGACAACACGTATGATAGAATTATTTCGGAATTTTGATATGACTAACACCCACACACAGACTCGCCAGAGAAACGAATGAACAAGGAGTAAAATCTCAAACTTATCATAGTTTCTTTAGATGGTGTGGAGACGCGTGGACTCCATCACGGATGGGTGAAAAATACACTCCCAAGATTATTATTTGGGATGAAATTTGTACAGTTTCGTTGGATACATTAAAAATGTTCCTTGATTGGTTATTGATGAAAAATACTGCTGTGATAATGTGTGGCGATCATGGTCAACCACCACCCTTTGTTGCACAGTCTCCACACGAATGGTTAAAAACGTTTATGGATTATTACGAA